>JAWQFJ010001937.1:89512-92012 GCA_034096865.1 Theodoxus fluviatilis | reverse complement strand
TGAACTGGATGTCAGAGGTGGTCTACATAAGAGATGAATAAGAAAATAGGTTATTAAAAGAAAACGATAGCAGAGCTCAGGGTCAAAGATGGCTGGATCGCTATTGGAAGGGAGGCGGGGAATAGGCCAAGAGTGATTGGGACGTCACAGACAACTGGTTAAGAGTTTAGATGCATCAAAGGGGAGCCACAGCTCAAACAGACAGAGGAAAGAGGTAACGGGAAGAGATGTCGGAAGTAAACGAGGTCAAATATAGATGGAACAGGAGTCAGGGATAGACGGCATAGAGGTAAGAATGACTAGGAGGTCAAGGCATTCTAGAAAGCAGAACGGAGGTGATTAACAAGATTCAGGCTGGATTGAGACATAAATGGAGGGATAGGAGGGAAAAGGTCAAGGGTGACTGGGGGAGGTCAATGTTGACTGAGTAAAGGTAAAGGCAGAGACAAAGGTCAACGTTGAATGGGGTGACATGGAAAGAGGCCAGGAGTGTCTAAGACACAGATATGTGGTGACAGGCAAAGACTATGACTGACTGACCAGGTCCAGTCCGAGGTGTTGCCCTTGGAGACCAGGGAGGACAGGGAGGACAGGACGGCGCGGCAGGCCTTGCAGTGGACGGGGTCTCCAGTCACCAGTCTGGGCTCCTCTCCCAGAGACCCCAGGGACACCAGGACCACGTTCCCGTCAGCCTTGCGCTGACGCACGCAGCGAGCAGCTGCTCCCCCTGCTTCCTCGTCGCATTCATCGCGCTCGTCGTCGTAGTCATCGAAGTCGTAGGAGCTCAAATCAGTGCATTGGGCTACTGCAGGTTCTGCTCTATTCCGTGCGGACTTCCGTCGGAACAGGCCCTTGAGGGAATTGAGGACCCCTCTCTTGGCTGTTGAAGAGGAAACAGTCGAACAGTAAGGCACCGTTTGTTCTCCCCCATTAAGCAGTGAAAAAACCACGCCGCCCTTAGTTGTGGTAGTAGGTATACAGTCGACCAGTAATGCGTTCTATCTCTTTTATAAAAATGTTTATTAAAAAAAACCTCTTTGCCTCCCTTGCTAAAGGCCTGTTTTATTTGGACGATGCTAACGCCTACTTCGACGCCTTTTGGACTTGCCGCAAGGGAATAGGGGACTTGGGCAAGCGTCCAAAGTAGGCTACGCCATCCCCGTCAATATACATGTGCCTTTAGTTGTGGTAGTAGACACACATGTGCCTTTAGTTGTGGTAGTAGATATACATGTGCCTTTAGTTGTGGTAGTAGATATACATGTGCCTTTAGTTGTGGTAGTAGATATACATGTGCCTTTAGTTGTGGTAGTAGATATACATGTGCCTTTAGTTGTGGTAGTAGATATACATGTGCCTTTAGTTGTGGTAGTAGATATACATGTGCCTTTAGTTGTGGTAGTAGATATACATGTGCCTTTAGTTGTGGTAGTAGAATAGATATATACATGTGCCTTTAGTTGTGGTAGTAGACACGCATGTACCTTTAGTTATGGTAGTAGATATATACATGTGCCTTTAGTTGTGGTAGTAGATATACATGTGCATTTAGTTGTGGTAGTAGATATACATGTGCCTTTAGTTGTGGTAATAGATACATGTGCCTTTAGTTGTGGTAGTAGATATTCATGTGCCTTTAGTTGTGGTAGTAGATTAATATACATGTGCCTTTAGTTGTGGTAGTAGATATACATGTGCCTTTAGTTGTGGTAGTAGATATACATGTGCCTTTAGTTGTGGTAGTAGATTAGTATACATGTACCTTTAGTTGTGGTAGTAGACACACATGTACATTTAGTTGTGGTAGTAGACACACATGTACCTTTAATTGTGGTAGTAGACACACAATAGAACAATAACACAGCATTTTATCTCTACTGCAAAGCAATGAAAAACTTTTTGTCTAAAAGTACATGAAAACTGCTTGAAACGAATCGAATGAAACTGTTGCTGACGAAGAGCTGAAACCCTGTTGGGGGCACACGGAAAATACTTGGAACCTTCGGCCGTGGACCACATTTATTACCTCTTGGTGGACATCCGAATGCTTCTAAGTAACAAAAAACCACACACAACAAAAACTAAACAAAACAAAACAAAAAGTATTCGCTGAAAATTTTTAATGACGTGCACGAAACGAATCAGTTAGAATTGTATTACACTGATATGGAGTGTGTGTTTTTTCTCCCACGAACAGTTCAATTATTCTTGTCCTTTCGACGTGAACTTTTGTAGTCGAATGCTTTGAAAACTGCCTTCTTTTGTCACAATGCTGACATGTACCGAGTAAAACTTACAGATTTTTAAGCAGTACTTCAACCCACGCGTTAGACCTGTCGTCACATGTTGGTGTCATCTCCCCTTTTGTCGATTTATTAGTAGCTGACGAACCCAGAAAGCGATTTGAACGCTCTTTCCAACGATGACAACCTTTTTACAAAAACGCACTGTTGGTTGGGGAGTTGCAGTCGATTGAAGACGCTGCTCTCCAGAATAGCCA
>JAWQFJ010001937.1:72012-87012 GCA_034096865.1 Theodoxus fluviatilis | reverse complement strand
AACATCAAGTATGTCGCTTCAGCGCTTCTGCCTTTTATAGGAGTACTCACAGCGGGAACGCTGTCCGCTCCCCTGACGTCCTTGACCCAAGTGAAGATGGCCTGCGCCTCTCGGAACGATTTGACGTCATCAACGGCGTAGACCAGCATGAAGCCGTCCCCTGCTCTGACGTAGGCATCGCGAAGGGCCGAGTACTCTTCCTGACCAGCTGTGTCGTGAATATCCAGTAGACAGGTCTGCAGGAACGCAAAATAGGCAGTTTTGGAGGTAGATAAAATTATTGCACATACGAACTCGCGCGCATGCATGTACATGTATATATGTACATATATACATAAGCATACACACAAACGCGAACCACACACGCACATACAAACAAACACACACACACACACACACACACACTCACACACACACACACACACACACACACACACACACACACACACACACACACACACACACACACACACACACACGTACTTCTTTCCATTATCACCCAGCCTTGTACTCAACCGTCCCTCTCTTTAATCACGTGGTTTCATTAATCATTAAAAAGTTAAGAGGAAAAATAGAACTTAGTAGTCCTTCCACTACCACCATCATTACCACTGTCATTACCAACACCACAATCACTTCCACCACCTTCACTACCAGCACCAGCATCACCAGCACCACCAGCACCACCACCACATCATCACAACTACCACCACCATTATCGCACCACCACCACCACCACCACCATCATCATCATCATTGTTTGTACCTCTTCATCTTCGACGTCACTTCCGTTGTCAGAGAGCCTCAGGTCTTCCACAGAGCCTTTGCGTCTTGCAGATGGAATGACCACTTCCTCGTCACTGCCTTGGTCCGACGGACGCAGGTACACAAATTCACTGCCGAAATTCATCTCTGCTCACCTGCAATTAAGATTCAATCGTAGTAACAGCGGTAACAGCAGCAACAGCGGTAACAGCAGCAACAGCGGTAACAGCAGCAACAGCGGTAGGTAACAGGAGCAACAGCGGTAACTGTAGCAGCAACGGTAAATGCAGCAGCAGCGGTATCAGCAGCAACAGCGGTAACAGCGGTAACAGCGGTAACAGAAGCAGAAGCGGTAACAGCAGCAGCAGGAGGAGGAGGAGGAGGAGGAGGAGGAGGAGTAATTCACGCACAGACAGAATTGAGACATCGGGTTGCAGCAAGTATTGAATTTACCCCCTGATTACCGGGGCACGTGATCAATCCTTTGCTATGACATGACGACAAATATTTACAAACAGCACGTTCGCAGTCCCTCACCAGCACCATCTCCACTCAATGGGCAGTTTTTCCAACACGACGCCAGCTGGCTCATGGCAGCATGAAGGGTTAATCGCACAACAGTTTGCCACTACATGTACTGCCGTCGCAAGTTATCGGTTTGACACTTGGCTGGGGAGAGTAAATGGTAGTAAAAACTTTAGCTTCCGAAATACGTGAGTTAATGCTTCTTAGTTTCTTAGTATCTGTGTCAGCAATTCAATATATATAAAAGAGGGTTTTCCTTTTGAAACGAAGTAAAAAAAATGACGGACAAGGTTTGACTGCTTACAAGTTCAGAAAGAATTATGCCTCCAGGCGCAAAATATCTTTCTGGCCAGCCAATGAGAACGCGGCATTAGCCACAATATGACTTAAGCGTACATTACACTTCAAAATACATGATTACCGAAGTTGATTATGAACTTGAGACACATGCGGCAATTCTAAAGATCACTTGAGGCAAGTCGAAACTTCGGCAAAGTAGGGGCAAGCATCACCCAATCAGAACGCACCACAAGCATTTCCCCAACTATTAACTCTATAAGAACCGTAAGTGCAGTTTCGAACGTAACCGTTAGTCACATTTGTGTCTACAAGCAAGTGCTGTATCCAGAGGTCTAGAGCATTCTCAACACAGAGAGATCACTCTTGCTGAATGGAACCAGATGTTGTGAAGGTTAAGGAACGGGAACATTGAAGCGAAATCAGGCTGTTTACATCAGCCTCTTCACTAATGCCGTTGCCTGATCACATGGTTGAGTTGGGCTAAATTTGTCTCGGCTGTGTCACGTGACGTCAGTCACGCCACATCTCGAGCGTGAGAGTATATTCAACTTTGTTCTGGAAATGTCTGGAACCTGTGTAAAGGGTATATAAAGCGCGACAAAGTGACAGAAGGAACACACGAAAGACACACGACAGAGTTAAGGTGAGAGCTTAACTAGAAGATAAACGAGTCCTCCTTTGCAAGGAGTGAGTCCTCTGCGGCACTGCGTGTAGAGTGAAGTTGTTACGACGAAGTTGTTTACTGATTGTCACTGCTGAGTATCGACCAGTGCGTGAATAAATTTTATCGAAAACGCCACCAGCGTTTGTGAACTTCGACTTCCCGGCGCAAGCTAGGAGAACCCCGTACAACAGGACACTGCAAGAGAAGAGTGCAACACAGAGCTCCATCCAGCCCCATGGAGACCCGGATGGTCGAAATAGTGCTGTGCAAACAAACGTATTAGCCATTGTTACATACCCGTCCCCTTGATTTTCCTAAATTAGGGGTATGAATTAAATTTTCTTCCAGATTAGGAACGGCTATGAACCTTAATAATTTACTAGGCTCAACATTTGATTATATGCCTCATGCCATGCATAAAATCACTAACAAACAAAGGTTATCCTGAACAGAACTATTTCTTTATTGTATAATAAAGATATTCCAAATAGCAATATAAATGTACCACTACTAATGGTTAATAAACACAATGAATTAATTGATTAATGGTGTCAATCGGTTGCAACCACGAAAATAAAGAAACGATTTCAGTCTTTGAGTTTTCACTTTCTGTTAATGTTCATCACTAAGGAGAGGGTTTCATTCACAAAAGTTCAGTTCCTTGGTTCAAAGTTCTTTTCACATTCACAGGGGGGGAGGGGAGGGGATGAGGACAGAGAGAGAGAACAGGTGTCAATCTACTCATCCATCTTGTTGAATGGTGGCAGACTTGTTGCAGAGGGCATGGTCGAGACTCTCCACATTGAATCTTGTGCACAAATTTCTGGGAAGCCTCGTTAACCGTTAACCGCCAGGCGTGGACGGGATTGGAATAGATCTCGCTTGTCTGAGATCCAGAGCCGAACTGCTTGACTGGTCCGTTTCTCCCTGCTTTACTCCACTGTCCCTTGTTATCACAGACTGTCATCAGCTGTCGTCCCTTGTTATCACAGACTGTCATCAGCTGTCCCCATGAGCCCCCGTGAGGCGGCGCCACACAGTCCCTGTCGCGTGATAAACGGCGACAATAAGGGTGATGTGGGTTAGTCACCTCCTTTTGTAAATAAACAGGGTACAGTTATCTTCTCCATGTTCGCGGCTGCACGCCTGCCGCTGTGGGCGTGGCCACCGCGTAATGGAATGTCACAGTTTCGCTCCGGAGTAAACCCGAGGGGGAGGAGGGTCTTCGGAGGGGTTATAGTGAGCGAGATCTACGGGGTTCGCTCGATCTCCGGCAGGGGGGTACCCTGCCGCGTCCCTTTGTCAATTAGCGATTGGCGAAGGTGGGAGAGGCGGGAAATCCCTCATTAGCGATTGGTGGATGATCTCGTGGGAGAGGCAATATCGGAGTTGATAGCGTTTAGTCTGGGCAGACCTATTCTATCGTCGGATGGTGACGGCGGGGGGGAGCGTGAGCTCCCACCGACCGCGAAACCACGTTGGGTGGCAGAGTGAGGCGGTTTACCTCGCTAGGATTTTCTCTCCGTATCAACTCTGGAGACAGTTGATTCGTACGAGACTGGAAGTGGAGTTTTCCGCTGGCTAAGACGGAACTTCTGAGGATTGTCACCACAGCCTGGGGACTGAGGTGATTATCCACCGCCATATTGCTTTTTCCACGTGGGGAAATTGATTTGCGAATCTGGGTGGAAAATAAGTCTATTGTTGGGTACGGGATTCGTATTTTCTATGGATGGGGTAAATCTATAGGAAAAGGGGGTGAGTAATGAAGCTTTGGATTTAAGCTGACTCGCGGGGGTGCGAGTGAAGCCTTTTTCTAATTGGGCATCGGGTCGGGATGCGCCACTTGAGCCTTAAACTCGTGTATGAATGGGCTTCGTAAGGAAATGGGTAGTTGGATTATTGGGGCGAAACCTTGTGTGTTTTAGGCTCGGTATCCGTTATTGGTGTGTCGACTACTCGCGGGAGCAGAGGGGCTTCCCGCCAAACCTTCTACGTGTCTACTGGCCTGCTTTCCTGTGGTATCTGCGTGTCTGCGCTATTCCACGAGTGCTGCGTCTTCTTGGTGGAGCCTTGCAGTACTGTCTTCTCGAGTCCGCACGGGTGGAACTCGCGGTCGTCGTCTCCGACGGAATGCTGCGTTTGGCCGGGAGTGACCGGGACGCGAGGCTGGGAGCGACCTCTGAGACGTCGGATCGTTTCGTCGAGCCGTCTTGGTTCAAACGGCTGTTGCAAGTATCGTTTTCTCGTTCGTAGCTGGGTAGCTACTATTTCGTTGAGACAGGTCAGGATTGACAGTTAAAAGTCTAACGAAAGCCACTTGGGTAAAGTGGGAAGGAAGTCCGCACGGTGCGGTCTGTCCAATCAGGGGAGATTGTGTCAGAGGCAGAAGGGTGTGGGGGAGAAATGCTAGCATGTACATTCGCAGTGAAGCAGTGTCTTAATGCAGCCATATTGTCGCAGGGTAGACAATGCGACGGAAGGGGAGAGTGATTCATCAATTGATTCTTCTACAGAATGGTATCTATCGCTCTAACTCTGGGGACTGTGGTATTCTGCCGGGTTTTGGAATCGTCTTCCAAACTGTTATTGACTTGGGTAATCGAGTGTGACGCTCGCAAGTCAGAGTAGATCTTGGGACAGACAACGAGGGGAATGAACTTAATCCATGGGGAGGGGTTCAATTTGTCTGGACACCGTTTGGCGCCAGGGGTGCGCCAGTGATAGGAATATTCACCAAGACTTTTGAGAAACTGTGTTGGGGTACAGTGACTCGTTCCAGGGTTGGGACAATATCTTCTTTTCAGTCGGACTGAGAAAGGAAGAAGTGGTTGGTTTATTCCAGAGATTTCTTGTGGGGAATGACATGTGGTTATCGCTGTGTGTTTTTATGGTTACGTGAGCTAGGAGAGAGCTACGTAGTGTCAGAGTACGCTGGCCTGGGGGAAAAGCGTACCGTCAGTGATGTGATTGGTAAGATGGTTTCTTTCATGTCCATTCTCTATGCGTTATTGCTGTGTTGACGTGAATTGTCTATTTGCATGCGCATGAATCGCGTGAGCTTGCCGTGTGAGAGGCAACTGCATGCGCGGGAGTGAGGCGGAGCGAGGCTTGCTGTGTTTACATTTTTTCAGTTACCGGTCGTCCAACCGGAAACGCCGCCGCTCAGGGGAAGCGAGGGGGTGGCCGAGGAATGTGGAGGGGGTTTTGCTAGCGAGCCGCGGGCCGTTGTGTTGTGGTAATGCATGGGAGCGAGTGACTGGGGTCGCGCCCTGTGTGTTGTCGGGGTTTGTTTGCACTTGTTGTGTTGATGAATTATTGGTGTTGTGAGGTGCTTTTTTCAGAGTTTGTGGTGGACTTTGTGGTAGAGTGTTCGGTTTGGTTATGGCTGAATTTATTTCGGTTTCTGTGGAAATGATGAGAGAAAGAGATTGGTGTTTTCCCCATCATTACAGGGTGACGGGATTTGTCCTCCTTGTGTGTGTTTTGATCCCAGGTGGTGGTGTTTGGGGGATCGCTATACTCTTGTGAGAGCATTCCATCATTATTGTCTATGTGTTTGTGAATAAACTTTAATTTGTTTATTTATTCCCTGATTCAGTGGTCTTTATTCATATGTGTTTTGGCATGCTTCGTGTTTGTGGTGTCCCCCCAAGGAGTGGTGGTCGAGTTTAGGTTGTAAACTCATCATTTATCTAAAGGTCTCTCCCCTCAAGGGCGACTATGTCGTCTCTCTGAGGATGAACCCATCTCTAGCCTGTTAGATAACTCGACAGTCCCCAAAACTCCGTCTCAGTGAACTTTCGAGGAAGGGTCAGGCGTGCTTATTGTCCCAGCGATGATGACTTAATAATGGAAAATGGCACCCCTCTCCCTGGAGCCGTCCTCCCCTCTCCTATCATTTCACCATCAAGTCTTTCTGTCTCTCTCTCCTATTGTTTCATTAATTTTCGGCTGACCACCGGCATTCCCCCCAAACATTGGATTCTACTGCTGTAACAGCCATGCAGCATTCTTCCCGAATCATTGGCTCGATCAAGGTCGAACTTGGCCTAGCGATCTTATCCCACGCCTACGCTACAGTTACTGTCTGGCCTATGAAAGTAGGCCACAGCTTTAGTTGGCTTGTTCACGGTAGACTGATAAATGTTCTGCTCTGGTTAGTCAACTACATCAGCAATAATCAGTTTGACATGGCTTCAAAGTCGATTCGTGCACATGCACATATTATTCATGTACATGCGCCCATGCACGCATGTATCTACGCATAAGCGCGACGTAGCAAACATGCATGAGCACAACCTACATATGCAGCACACAACCACAGAAGTATGGACACATCCTATACAAGTGCGAACGCACGAACGCACGCACGCACGCACACATTCTCACATTACATACATGGTAAATCCATAAGCATTCAAAGCAGAGAAAATCACATGATCAGTAGCTGAGTAAAGAATATTTTTGAACATTACTAACAATCTTTTGAGCTTCAGCGTGGTTTTACCGTGACCTATGTATAGCATTGCGCATGTATATACTGCTGTGCGACTGATACTTGATTGACTCTCTCTCTCTCTCTCTCTCTCTCTCTCTCTCTCTCTCTCTCTCTCTCTCTCTCTCTCTCTCTCTCTCTTTCTCTCTCTCTCTCACTCTCTCTCTCTCTCTCTCAATTTGTAAGATAGGCAGAAATGCCAAAAATTCCATCCTTGATTAAATAAAGAATCTCTCTCTCTCTCTCTCTCTCTCTTTCTCTCTCTCTCTCTCTTTCTCTCTCTCTCTCTCTCTCTCTCTCTCTCTCTCTCTCTCTCTCTCTCTCTCACCACATATACATGATCGCTCGCGCGTGCACAAACACATGCACAGACACACACACACACACACACACACACACACACACACACA
Organism: Theodoxus fluviatilis; assembly: GCA_034096865.1. Lineage (NCBI taxonomy): Eukaryota > Metazoa > Mollusca > Gastropoda > Cycloneritida > Neritidae > Theodoxus > Theodoxus fluviatilis. Next base: position 79,850 of record JAWQFJ010001937.1, on the reverse strand, counting down.
CACACACACACACATGCACGCACACAAATACCACCACCACTGCTACTCTAGTATAAAAAACTCTTTAGTTTCAGTCTTTCAGCAACGCAGTTTACACGATGTGCTTATGTGGGTCTCTGTACTAATACACTTGTGTGCCGATCGAGATTGCAGCGCTGATAACACGAACAGGGATAAAGCTGCTCATCACACACGAACGAGACGAGGCGAAATAAAGCGAAGCACAACATACGAACTTTCGAACCTTCGTCTCTACCAAAAACGCGGAAGAAATCGCTTGTCGATTCGAACACTGAGGTACATATAGCTTCAGCGACCGAGTCAGGATCTGTCTCAAGAAGTACAACTGCTGTAAATCAACAGCAAAACAAGTAACGTATCAATAATCACAAAAAATAAGTGAAACAAGAGCGTATAGTAGCTGTAGCGTCCGGCTGAGGCCGTGGAGCTAACTCAAGAGGACCGACCCACAGTGCCAATGGTATTGCACAACCAGTAGGAAAGCATAGGAAACAACAGACGTGCTGACAGCGCTACGCCACAGCATACGAAACAGATACGACAATTACTTGTAAGTTCGGAAAATCGTACTCTACAACCTCAGAGATGAAGTTTCTACGTGTTTACCTTGAAAACGAGGACGGCGGTGTTTTCGGCTTGTAGCTGTGTCTGTTGTGGGCAGCATGCGTTGTTATACGCTCCATAAATAGCTAAATATAGTAACGTAGTCTGATTGGTTAGGCTGCTCGATTGGCGTTCTTGCTTCCGTTGCTTGCAGGACTTGGAAAGGAATGAAGACGCTGTAGGAATACTGAGTAAAGTCTATTTTTGCGTGTGACTGATTTTCGTGCCACGACGAGTACTTGACGTGTGCTCCGTGGAGCATCCTGGGACTGACTCTCTCTCTCTCTCTCTCTCTCTCTCTCTCTCTCTCTCTCTCTCTCTCTCTCTCTCTCTCTCTCTCTCTCTCTCTCTCTCTGTGGAATACACTGCCTGATGACATTAAATGTATCAAATCTTTGCCTATGTTCAAAGACAAAATTCGCACCATTCTCAGGCATCATCCTATGACATAGTTTTCCATGCTTTCATCTGACGCCTAGACATTGGAACGGCTAAGTGTATATTTTACATTGTCCATTCTTCACTTACTTCAAGCCATCCCTGGCTGATATATTGGAGGGGTTACACCGGCTGATTGGGGGTGGGAGAGTAGGGGAGGGAGTGTACACCAAGAGGCTTTGGCCTACATGTATGTATTTGTTTTTAACATTTAGATGTTTAAGAAATTGTTTTTTGACTCACATGCGAAGCAAAAGTGAGTCTATGTACTGAGCCGTGTCGTCCGTCCGTCCGGGCGTCCGGGCGGGCGTCCGTCCGTAAAAAACTTAAACGTTGGATTTTTCTCGGAGACTATTAAGTCTATCAACACCAAATGTGGCATGATGGTGTATGATGACAAGGCCTCAAAAAACATACATAGTGACTTGACCTTGCTTCAAGGTCAAGGTCACAGGAGCCATAAATGTGGTCTCAAAAACAGTCATTTTTCACATTTTCCCAATTTTCTCCCACGTTATTGAGAATGGCAACCTTAGCTACAAGTGGTATATAGGTCAAAGCAAGCCCTATCTTTTGATACCAGTTTGGTTGACCTTGCTTCAAGGTCAAGGTCACAGGAGCTCTTCAAAGTTGGATTGTATACATATTTTGAAGTGACCTTGACCCTGAACTATGGAAGATAACTGTTTCAAACTTAATAATTATGTGGGGCACATGTTATACTTTCATCATGAGACACATTTGGTCACATATCATCAAGGTCAAGGTCACTTTGACCCTTATGAAATGTGACCAAAATGGGGTAGTGAACCACTAAAAGTGACTATATCTCATGGTAGAAAGTGCCAATAAACACCATTGTGCTTCCTATGTCTTGAATTAACAGCTTTGTGTTGCATGACATGTATTTTTGGTAGGAAAAATGTGTAAAGCATTTCTTTGTGTATGATGTCATTGGTAGGTTTAGTTGTTTGACCTTGACCTTGAAGGTCACCTGAAGGTCAAGGTCATATAAAGGTCAAGGTCAAGCATGTGAGTCGTATGGGCTTTGCCCTTCTTGTTATGTACATATATGTCATTGTAGTCACTTCAAGTTCCATACTTAAATTTTGCTTCGCTGATACACTATCTATCCATTTTAGTATGTTTAAGAAATTGCAAGTGTATAATTCTTGCGATAATTATACTGACTCTCTCTCTCTCTCTCGCTCTCTCTCTCTCTCCTCTCTGTCTCTCTCTCTCTCTCTCTCTCTCTCTCTCTCTCTCTCTCTCTCTCTCTCTCTCCTCCCTCCCTCCCTCCCTCTCCCTCACCCTCTCCCTCACCCTCTCCCCCACCCTCTCTCTCCATCCCACCCACCCTTTCTCTCCAACCCACCCACCCTCTCTCTCCAACCCACCAGGGTGTCTTACTCTCATTCTTTCTTCCCTTCCTCCCCTTTCCCCAGCTCCCCCCCCCCCTCTCTCTCTCTCTCTCTCTCTCTCTCTCTCTCTCTCTCTCTCTCTCTCTCTCTCTCTTACCACATTTGAATATTTTGCCTCAAGGGCTGAATGTAAGAAAGGCAATACTGCCTAATTAACTACACTTGTAAAATAAAGTTCGTTCGTTCGTTCGTTCTCTCTCTCTATCTATCTGTGTCTCATCTCTCTCTCTCTCTCTCTCTCTGTCTCTCGATCTCAATCTCTCTGTCTCTCTTTCTCACTGTCTACACCCCCGCTAGAAATAACCGTTCAGCTGCAGACACCAAAACGTTAAATGTCCCCCGTCGCAAAAAGAAAACCCAAGGACAGCGAGCTTTTTCCTACATCGGCCCTGTAACATGGAATAGCCTACCTTTCCCTGTCCGTCACTCTAATTCCATGTCCCAGTTCAAAACCTCCCTCAAGACACACCTGTTCCGGTCAGTCTTTCCTGACGAGCAGTGACGGCGCCTCTTTTATGTTTCGTGTTTTGCCTGCTACTTAATTAATTGTATTGTATTTAATTTTTCTTTTTATTTCAATTGTACAGTGTGCGAGTGTTAGAATGCTTTGTATGAGTGTAGACTTTATCATTGTACACGCCATGAGCTTGCCTATTAGGGAAGGTATGTGCGTTAGAAATAGTCTGTATTATTATTATTATTATTATATCTCTCTGTCTCTCTCTCTCTCTGTCTCTCTGTCTCTCTCTCTCTCTCTCTCTCTCTCTCTCTCTCTCTCTCTCTCTCCGTCTCTGTCTGTCTGTCTAACTGTCTGTCTGTCTGTCTGTCTGTCTCTCTCTCTCTCTCTCTCTCTCTCTCTCTCTCTCTCTCTCTCTCCCTCTTTTTCTGTTATGTGTTTGTATATATATATATATATATATATATATATATATATATATATATATATATATATATATGTAACTGTCAGGCATTCAGACAAGCCCGCTTCTTTGGGAGAATATCGTCTCCTTGGCAAGTGAAATATTAGTTATCGGTGACCCCTGCTGTTTGATGATGACGATCGCGACAGTCGATGTGTGTCGTCATGTGGCTGTAAGAGTCAGTTCTTGAAGCATCTAACTTAAAGCAGGTGGAACATAGAAACTCCCTCTGTGACTGTGGCTGACAAACTTTCAGTACCTTTCCTTTTGACTCTGGCATCCTGTCAGTGTTGGCAGCGTGGAAGACATGCTCTACAGGAGAGGCCAGGTCGCCGGATAGATCCTGCGGAGAGTGGATGCACGGAACTCATGGCAGTTTCTGTCTTCACATACTTGCGATGTATATGGTATTAGGCCCTCCTGTGTGAGCAGCGTCAGGAGATACGTAAGTGTAAATTATAAATATTGGGTCCGCATATCATGATGACATGATGCAGCCTCGGTGTCCTCGACCACCACATCTCACCTTCGGTGGCCACACTAGCAAACTGGAGCCGCTGCTGGTTCCAGTGTAGTGGGATTCAAAGGCCCTGCAGCCGTGGTTCTCGCTGATGAGGAGGATAACGAACAGCCTTTATCGGGTATTGATCTCAGCTGAGCCGGAATGTATTCCACGCAAAGCCAGAAATCGAGGAGACCATTCATGTCTCTGTAAAACTCCATTCCACTGTAGGCTACAGGGGATGCCTGTCCAAGGACGCTCACAGGTGAAGATGCTAAATCGGAATGAAGTAAAATCATTCAATTAGCACACAGGTCTGATGGGATCGGTGGTCGGGGAAGGGCTGAGAGAAACCATGCATGGCGTCACTTGAGATGGGTGATGGACGCTCAATTGTTGCGAAAGCGACGACTTGCTTCTCATCGGAAAACGAGGACGACTTCGTGCAGGATGAGGATGAGAATGAGGATGAGGATGAGGAAGAGGATGAGAATGAGTTGGAATTGGAGATATTTCAGTTATGCTGTTTATAAGTTCGAATGACTCAACAAGAGTTGTTCATCCCATTTTAATTCACGTGAATCACATGAACTGAATGGTGTAATCTCCCAAACTTTATGTGATACATCGACGTATACAGTATTTGGACACTGAGGTAGTTACATATCTTAGTTACAAGTCATTGAGAAACGAGTAAAAATGTATGTATACATACACAAACCAGGAAGTTAAGAGATATCGTAGATGCAACAACAACAACAACAACAACAACAAATATAGTCGAACAGGGACAATAGCTATGATCTTCAAAATCTGGATACAATTTAACACACAGAGTTTAAACGCATTACCAAAAACGATTACTTTCATTATGCACATGAAATGCTAATCTTGTATCAAAAACATAACAAGTGAATTGAAATCACCTGAACTGCGATGCGGTCGTCCGCTTATAAAATTGTCAAATCTAACATTTGGTACAGCGGGTTTACATCATAAGGTATATCATTCAAACACACACGATCAGAATGTCAAATAAGTATAGAACATGGCAAGGAAAATTTTCCAAACGCTTCATTCATGCAACTTTCCAAACACACCAAAAAATTCAAACTCATCAACCTAATGCTACAGCTGAAGTAGAAAATCGCAGAGCGTAAATCCACATCCACTTATTTCACACACAATAAAGGAATGAAAAGTGTCGACTGTACATACATGTGTGAGTTATTCAAAACAAAATTTCACTGTCAAAAACAGTCATAGCACGCGCGTGTTAATGATGGATTGGAGACCGTCCCCTTCCGATGCTACGTAAGAATGCTTTGTATAGTAAATGCTGTGGTATTCCCAGAAACATCTCCTGTTCCTCAGAGCCAGTGGGCCAGTGAATGGGGAGTTCGATACGTGATATTTACTACTAGACATCATCAGCTGGAACCCTGGCCACGGGGGTTTCGAGACTGCTGCAGTGCTTAGTCAGACTCGAGGTGCATGGAATGCCACTGAGTAATGTCAGTGTCTCATGCAAAACCAGGGAAGGTCGCTGAGGCATTTTTGCTGTACGGCTAAGATACAGTGGTTGGAATCTACCAAAAATGGAATGAGTTTCTGGCAACTTCCGATAGGCAAAACGTTTACGTATCACATATTGATAATATTTTCACGAATTCCTCTTAGAAATAGATTTTAAAAGTTTTTTCCCACTGTGTCAATTGCCTGCATACATTACGTTAGATAAGTTCAAACTTCCAAGTCATTATTCTCGAAAATAGTTTTTCCGGACCTGTGCTCATTAATTCGTCATAACTTTGTCATTTGTCAATACACACTTGATAGCAAATTAAAGGAAATTGAACGAAATTTGAACTGTGTGTAATTTTAATGCTTAAAAACAAGCGAAGTAACCCTGGTTTTGCTAGAACGGGTGACATGTTGTACATGGTGTGCTTTGGATCAGTGAGTTTCTAACGATATGAAGAAAGCAAAGAAGAGCAGCCAGCACATTCTCCACCAGGAGTTTTGTGTACTTTCCATAGGCCCTCCACACCCCACAACCCCATCTCTTCGTACAGTTACCTTGATTATTAAAAAAGAGTAGCGAAAACAACAAAACAGTTTTGGAAAAGTGTCACTGACCTAGATGCATGCGATAAGAAAGCAGTAGATGGTTGACGAAGTATGTAAGACTTTAGATTAGTTCCAACACGTTTCATTTTTCCTGCGTATATATGTATGTGCGTTGTATAGTATTAGTGTGCATTCGTGCATTTTTGTGAAATATTAACAATTACATTTATAATATAAAAGAAAGTAGGAGACTTAAAAATGAAAAATCATCTACGCAATGCTTAGTGGATGCCAAGGGCAATGAACTCGGTGTCCACAAACTGTCGTAAAATATGCACAGAGAATGAATAGTACACTGATTTATGAACACTCGGTAATTGAAAATTCACATAAGCCAACACAACACTTGCAAGGGAAAAAAAATCTTTGGTCAGAACTGAGAGTTCGCTGAGAAGAAAGAGGGGTACATTTTTGTTCACACTGTCAATGAAGATACGAAGAGAACATTCTAGAATGAGCAGTATTCGACTGTCAGAGAAGAAATATAAGCTGATCGGAAGCACAGGCTGCACAGGAAACAATGCATCTGTTACACTGTCAGAAGAACATAGACGTCAATCTGAATCAGAAACTGCAGGTGAAAAAAAGGGAGAAGAAACCCATCCACGCTACAAATGAAATGTTTATGAAGGCACGAAGCTGACGTGTGAACTCAACATAACAAGACACGATATGATGCGCTAATTTGGAGATCTGTTTTGAGTTTAAGACGTGATTGGGATAGTGATCCACTCAGCTTAACCGCTTGGGTGGTTTTTTAAGTTAATTAACCCCCCCATATTTTTTATGTTTTTGACTCACTTTTCCATCCAGAGATCAAAATTCAAATAGTTTAAATTAAGAAAGCCTGAGGTAGGTAACATTATTACCGACGAAATAACGTAAGAAATGTTGGGTGAGGACTTGGTGTATTTTCCTGCTTGAGTAATGAAGGATGAGTACAGAGAAGTTTCCTTGTGACTGGATACAAGGTTTAACTGGTATTTCAGCGCTCATGGGTTGGCTTTAGATCCTCCGGGGCGGTTTGGACGCACGGTGGAGTCTTATGGCCTGATCCTGTCTGGATGCCCCTGAACCTCTCAGGCTGACTAGGGACCTCTGGCTGAACTTCTGGAGGAGGCCCCAAAGTCAGGCAGCAAGGAGGCTACTGAGGGGGTACTGAGGGGTTACTGAGGAGGCGACTAAGGGGACTTCTGAGAGAATACAGAGGGGCTAATGAGAAGCTACTGAGGGGCTAATGAGAGGCTACTGAGGGGCTAATGAGAGGCTACTGAGGGGGCTACTGAAAGGCTACTGAGGGGGCTAATGAGAGGCTAATGAGAAGCTACTGAGGGGCTAATGAGAGGCTTCTGAGGGGGCTACTGAAAGGCTACTGAGGGGGCTACTGAGAGGCTACTGAGGGGCTACTGAGAGGCTACTGAGGGGGCTACTGAGAGGCTACTGAGGGGTTACTGAGGAGGCTACTGAGGGGGCTACTGAGAGGCTACTGAGGAGGCTACTGAGAGGCTACTGAGGAGGCTACTGAGAGGCTACTGAGAGGCTACTGAGGAGGCTACTGAGAGGCTAGTGAGGAGGCAACTGAGAGGCTACTGAGGGGGCTACTGAGAGGCTACTGAGGGTTCTACTAAGAGGCTACTGAGGGGGCTACTGAGAGGCTACTGAGGGTTCTACTAAGAGGCTACTGAGGGGGCTACTGAGGGGGCTACTGAGAGTCCACTGAGGGGTTACTGAGGAGGCTACTGAGGAGTTACTGAGGAGGCTACTGAGAGGCTACTGAGGGGGCTACTGAGAGGCTACTGAGGG
>JAWQFJ010001937.1:62012-67012 GCA_034096865.1 Theodoxus fluviatilis | reverse complement strand
CCCCTTCTCTCTCTCTTGAATTTGTACACTGTAGTTAGAGATTTTGTTGATGTAGAATGTAAATATTACTTGATTTTATGGAAATGTGTGCAAAAGGCTGGAACTGTCACTTGTATTTTAGCCAGAAATTCGAAATCAGATGTTCAATACATACACATGTACATATACACTTTATGACTTGTTTAATCAGTAAGCTTTTATTTTGATGGGTCGTCGCTCGAAATAAAGATCAATCAATCTCAATCTCTCTCTCTCTCTCTCTCTCTCTCTCTCTCTCTCTCTCTCTCTCTCTCTCTCTCTCTCTCTCCCTCTCTCTCTCTCTCTCTCTATCTATCTATCTATCTATCTATCTATCTATCTATCTATCTATCTATCTATCTATCTATCTATCTATCTATCTATCTATCTATCTATCTATCTATCTATCTATCTATCTATCTATCTATCTATCTATCTATCTATCTATCTATCTATCTATCTATCTATCTATCTATCTATCTATCTATCTATCTATCTATCTATCTATCTATCTATCTATCTATCTATCTATCTATCTATCTATCTATCTATCTATCTATCTATCTATCTATCTATCTATCTATCTATCTATCTATCTATCTATCTATCTATCTATCTATCTATCTATCTATCTATCTATCTATCTATCTATCTATCTATCTATCTATCTATCTATCTATCTATCTATCTATCTATCTATCTATCTATCTATCTATCTATCTATCTATCTATCTATCTATCTATCTATCTATCTATCTATCTATCTATCTATCTATCTATCTATCTATCTATCTATCTATCTATCTATCTATCTATCTATCTATCTATCTATCTATCTATCTATCTATCTATCTATCTATCTATCTATCTATCTATCTATCTATCTATCTATCTATCTATCTATCTATCTATCTATCTATCGATCTATCTATCTCTCCTCAAAGACAAAATCTCGGGGATCAGACCGGATTTCGAGCCCAACACTCGACCATCCACCGCTTTTTAATCCTTTATTCACCTAACCTTGAAGTGGAGTATGTGGATGTTCCGGGGGAAATGCTATGTCCCATTTGACCACAGAAAATCATTCTATTCAGTCAAAGGAAAAGCCCCCGTGGAAAAAAGTATTGAAAACCTGGGTGTGCCAACTTAATTTCTTTATTGCCAAAAGCTTTTTATCAAATTTCAACACTCGCATTTGCTGGCGAAACTCCCTGCCCGATTTCTGTTTTTGTCCGGCGGGAATGCGACAGGGCGCCATAGAGTCTCTTTCTACTTTTGCCACAGCGAGTCATGCTGCATTGACGAGTGTGGACAAAGGGTTTAGAAAAGTGCTGCATTGACTACGACCACGGCAAACAGTTGCATGACGGGAGTCTTTCAAACGCATGGATGGTGTTGGGTGTCGAGATCTGCCGCATGGGCGGAAGAGATGTCAATGCGCTCTTTCAAACTCTCTGTAATCGAAAAGCAGTTGAAATCCGACGAAGAGTTGACAAGCCCGCGTCCTTCACCACTCCACCCCCAATACCTCCACCCCTTTTGCCTTTCCTTCTGTGTGTGTGTGTGTGTTTTCGTGTGTGTGTGCGTGTGTGTGTGTGCTCGTGTGTGTTTGTGTGTGTGTGTGTGTCTGTGTGTCGTTGTGTCCGTGAATGCGTGCATGCGTGTGTAAGTATCTGTGTGTGTAAGTGTATGTGATCAATTCTCTCTCTCTCTCTCTCTCTCTCTCTCTCTCTCTCTCTCTCTCTCTCTCTCTCTCTCTAGCTTTCGAACTCCAGAGGCAAGAAGTACAGCTAGGGTTTAGCGTTAACAAAAGCCAATGTCGACACCTTTATCAGCAAGCTGCAAGACTTGCAAGACAACTAATAATAGCTTATTTAGGAGAGAATGTACAAAGCAGCCAGGCTGTAGTACAACTCAGTCACGTACGAATATGTAGGTATAGACGTGGCCACAATTCTCCCAAACGTGTAGTTTGATGAACGGAAGAACACTTCTTGTTTGTAATGAGTTGATGGTGTAATTCACCTTGCATTACACCACAAGACGTTTGTGACTTCTATTCGTCTCCAGAACACCTTAATCAGATTGCTCAGAACCTACCGTCTATTGACTAGATTGTTGTTGTGCATGTGCTCCAATGTCAATGAACTAAAGTACGAGGGTATATTGTCAAATTGCTCAAGGTTACACATTTACTGCTAGCACTACACATGCTTTTTGGAACAACACAAACGGTTGAAGATTAAAGTTATTTCGTAATATATGGCTATGCTATGCAGTGAGAGGCACGCACACACGCAGATTTGGCTAACACTGACACGCAATTGATTTGACACACTAGGCAAGGTTTCTGCCTATTCTGTAGATTTGTTTGCCTAAATTATACAGCAGTCGTGCCTAAATCAAAACTTTGTCTAATTTCATGACTTAGGTTGCCTAATTGATGAAATAGGCAGCCTAAATCATGAAATTTCACAAATTAGGCAAAAGTCAACATTGATTTCACAGATTAGGCACAACCATTGCCTATTTCGCGAATTAGGCAAGAGACTGCCTAATTCAAGAACTTAGGTACTTTCAGGATCTAGGATGGACACATACATAGGAAATTATTGATTCAATACTAGGTGAGGATTTTTAAATAATTAAAATAATTTGATGAAACATGAGATGGTATTTTTATTTTGCTTTTTTTGATGGGGTGGGGGAGGGGGTGGGGCAGTGGGGATGAGATGGGGGAAGAAATGATAATACAAGTATGAAACAAGATGTTGAGGTGTATCATTTCATGCCTGTGAAAAATATATTTGAAAAAGAAAACATAAGAAGGAAATATTGTTCCCTGCAGGGATCTTTGCGTCAGAAACGAAGTTATAGTGGTCATTATTAATGTGGATGAAAGTGTTCCTTCATTCGAATTTTTTCACTATCCCTCCCAACCTCCTTCCCCGCATCCATCCATTTATTCATTCGTTCGTCCATCCATCCATTCATTCGTCCTTTCGTTCGTTCATATATTCATCATTTCATTCGTTTACTTGCTTGTTAGCTGGTCTTACGCATACTGGAATACAAGCGACTTTGTGGACGGACATACTCATCGTAAGCAAATGACTAATGAAGAGGTTCCTCATTTTCACTGGTGTATCAGTTCCTCAAAACACCAGATGAGATCCAACGACCTTTCACTTATTCTTACCAAACGACCCACTGTATGATGACACATATTGCTGCTGCTAATCGTCAACCCACGCAAGTACAACACACGGTCGAACCCGCTCGATGCCTTTCTCACCAGCTGAACCTTCAAACCTGTGCTGCTAAGCCATAAAATCACCATCAGTGTTGACCAGAAATACTCGTAGTCAACGGCTGGCAACATCTGTTAGACGACGGTAAGCATTCAGTCTGACGCATAGTGTCAAATCTATTTAAAACGGGTTTGCATCAACTATATAGAAAAATCATAAGAAATTGAGGACAACTGCTGCTGTGGGAAATATTGTTACACACAGAAAAATGAACGGCTAATTTCAACATGTGCCAGAAGTTACTTGGTTCGGAAATGGCAGCTTGGCATCACAAAGCAAATATTACATAACTTTTTCGGAAAGCGCCACAGGGAGGTAAGGAATGAGGTAAAGTTGAAAGATACTTCGTATTTCCGACAATCTAGCAAGCCATTGAGTGAAAGCACAGGCGGCGATGAAACGCAGAAGAGATAGTTCCCTAATAGAATAGAAGCTCGCAGGAGAAAGACATGCCTCAAGACCTCAAGAAGGATAGACAAAAAAAAAGAGTCAAACGGTGACATTTCCTTTTCTCGTCCCGGATGAGAAGGACTACGCAGATGGCATTGACCCAATTCCCCACAACTGCTCAAACGAGAAGAAGAAATCAACAATACCAGACCGGCCTCACGAAAAACTCTTCCGTCCAGCTCACACCATCCCGAATCTCTCATTATTTCTCGGGCAAAATGAAGCAAATTCCAGATCAAAATATCAGCAGTAAAGGGTGTCACTGCTTGCCTTGCAGCGTGGGGTGCTATGATCGAGGCCAAACGATAGGGCGGTACTGAAAACTCAAACTGAAAAATTGTTGACGGACAGCCCGGTGGTGTTGGTAAGCCAAGAGCAGTTTCCACCAGTCTACCTCTTCTTGAGAATTAGATTAGGAGTTTTCGTCTCACTGATGATAGTGATACACGAACATATATTATACCAGGTGATCATTCTCTGTGCATTTCTATTGCTACATCTCCAAAAACACTTGGTTCAACGCTCTGGCCATCCACAACTATAAAAAGATGGAGAATGTTTTGGCTGCTCAATATATACATCTTCACTATTACATATTGGAGGGACGGTTGTTTAGGAGAGGAGAGATACTGTAAAGGCTGTCTTTAGTAAGTAGATGGCTGATGTATTAGTGTGTAGACGGGATTTTTACCTTACATGGTCATTTTGGAGAACATAATGTAGATATTGCACTTTCGAATGTGAAATACTAGAAACAAAACACAATGTAACAACAAAATCCAACAAACACATGAAACAGGTCGCTACTGTTATCAAAACTGAACATTGAACATGCTGTTGCTTTGGGGATAACCATTGACGTTTTCGTTTTCACGGGTCTTTGTACAACATAAACTTTTTTTGAGTATTAGTTTCAGTTACAAAATAGAGCAAAAACACGTCAAAATACAGTTCATAACTATAGATATGAAACCACTAAATACAGATCATTCGAATGGTGTGAGAACATGTGCCACTGCTCTCATTACTGCTCGTACCACCACCTATGATTATAGAGTGCATGCATATAATGTAGCCTACCCATTGCGTCTACCATTTAATGGGGTGCAAAGGCCACAAAATGCAGGTCATGTCTTAAGGTTAAAACCTGCTAAAGAGGCCATTGTAATATTTCGAGGACAGACCCTGACTTGTTTTCTTTTACAAGACCCCGTCCCA
>JAWQFJ010001937.1:27012-52012 GCA_034096865.1 Theodoxus fluviatilis | reverse complement strand
GGCAAACTTTGACGCATCACAAGACAATCATGCAACAACACTTGGTGAGTGAGGAGTTGGTGTTGATTTTCGTGTTTGACTGACAGATGACTATACAGAATGTTTCTAGGGAGCAGGGTTTGTGTTTTTGATGACCAGTCTTTTGCTGGTCATGGGCTGAGCTCGATCCTCCAGGGTGACTGGAACGCAAGGTCAAATCTCAATGAGTTGATCCTGTTCTGATTCCACCACCCCTCCCCCCCTTCCCCCTCCCCCCTTCCCCCTTCCCCCTTCCCCCTCCCCCCATATCCCCTCCCCCTCCCCCTCCCCTCAGTACCCTTTTGGTTTCTAGGGGGAGCTTTGGCTGAGCTACTGGAGCAAGTCCCAAAAGTCCAGCAGCTATGTGTCCCAGCTGACGAGTAAGGCTATGAGAGCGTTTGGCCCTGTGTCGTACTCAAAGACATTCGTTGGTAATGCAGGATTTCTCCGTGCAGGATAACCTCGTGTAAGAATGTGAAAATGCACATGTCACTGCATTAGCGACAGGTGAAAGTGATCTACGCAAAAGAATGTAGGCCACATTGATGTCATAATTATACATAATTACTTTATGTAAACCACATCTTTACACCTGATACTAACGTATTTTAGCGCAATTTCCCCCACTGTTTACCATTTGGAAGCTCATACTGATATTGCAGAAGTTTGCGTTTGAATCACCCGCGCATTGATTTGCCTTTTTTCTTTATGAGGTTGACTTTTTGCCTGCCGGCAGAATAATCTTGTATCTCACTCCGTCCAGTCCCCAGTCGTGTGACCCTTTCCTGGATGACCCTGCAACCTCACTGAAGACATGTTGGCTTGTCCCCCTTACCAAGCAGTCCGCCTATGTGTCTCTGTAGATCCATTCACATAATTATGTCCGCCAATCCAGTAGTCTGATCATATGTCTTTCTAATATGTATTTCAAGATCTGCTAATTCCTCCATACCTAAACCCTGATGTTTCCGCTTAGAGCTGTCTATTTGCATCTCCCTATCGAACCAAGTGCCGTATGTCGCTACAGATCTGGCTACTTCTTCGTCCCTGCCAAGCTGTCTATTGACATCAACCTAACATGTACCAATCGGACCTAAAGATTTAATCACATCATCCCAATTAGCATGGCATTCTTCTGCCTCCGAAAATCTGCTTAGGTTTACTGACAACTGTTTGCATGTACGTGCGATATCCTGTTCTCGTTTTTCTTGACTGAACCATGATCTCGCGTCTCCCTGCAGACCTGTCTTCTGGACATTCACGACACGGCTGGTCAGGAAGAGTACTCGGCTCTTCGCGATGACTACGTCAGAGCTGGGGACGGCTTCATGCTGGTCTACGCCGTTAATGACGTCAGCTCCTTCCGAGAGGCGCAGGCCATCTTCACTTGGATGAAGAACGTCAGAAGAACAGACAGCTCACCTGCAGTGAGTCACCATAACAGAAAGAGCCCACAATCCATTGATCACGGTAAATCATTAGAGTTTGTTCATTAGAGAGCGATTACGGCCAAGTCAAGACTCGATTTCCCAACTCATTCGCCTCTTAAGAATCTCATAGAGCGATGCAGTGGATCCATTCTTAACCCCAGCCCATGGGGGGAAGGAAAGATAGAAGAGATCACGCGAGCTGTGCAAACAAGGAAGTTTGGGTCATACACTCGATTAGCATGCTATGAAATTGATACGCTTGTTTCAGTCCCTACCAAGTGATGACTTACCATTCTAAATCTGTCAGTCGATAATAGTCGAAATTACCTGGTGACTGACAAAGACAGAATTAATACGCGTATACAACGTCAGTAAGTTTTATTGTTTGATATGTTGCAAATTTCTTTAAATCATACTTTCCACTTTGAAATAATAATACACAACTAAATTGGGAGAGGAAAACAACAAAGGTAAGAACTTCTCCCTATTCGGGAATAAACCCGTGTATTTATCTGTTGCTAGACTGCAGTTGATGGATGGATGAAGTTTGTCGGTCTATCAGCCTTTGTAGCTATTGAAGGTCGTTGATCTCGATAAATCATTCAAGCTGGCCAGTAAAACGATCTAATCAAGTCACGATTGTGCTTGTTATTCGCCTCTTAAGAATCATGTAGGGAGGCGCGGTGGGTCTATTTTTACCCCCAGTCCACAATGGAAACTATACTGCAGTAAACGTGCTTTAGATGTTTACAAGGCCTTGCTAGCAGAACATGCTGCCTTTATAAGCACACAGGCCTTGCTAGCAGACAATGCTGCCTTTATAAGCACACAGGCCTTGCTAGCAGAACATGCTGTCTTTACAATCACACAGGCCTTGCTAGCAGAACATGCTGCCTTTATAATCACACAGGCCTTGCTAGCAGAACATACTGCCTTTATAATCACACAGGCCTTGCTAGCAGAACATGCTGCCTTTATAATCACACAGGCCTTGCTAGCAGAACATGCTGCCTTTATAATCACACAGGCCTTGCTAGCAGAACATGCTGCCTTTATAATCACACAGGCCTTGCTAGCAGAACATGCTGCCTTTACAATCACACAGGCCTTGCTAACAGAACATGCTGCCTTGATAATCACACAGGTCTTGCTAGCAGAACATGCTGTCTTTATAATCACACAGGCCTTGCTAGCAGAACATGCTGCCTTTACAATCACACAGGTCTTGCTAGCAGAACATGCTGCCTTTACAATCACACATGCCTTGCTAGCAGAACATGCTGCCTTTACAATCACACAGGCTTTGCTAGCAGAACATGCTGCCTTTACAATCACACAGGTCTTGCTAGCAGAACATGCTGCCTTTACAATCACACAGGCCTTGCTAGCAGAACATGCTGCCTTGATAATCACACAGGACTTGCTAGCAGAACATGCTGCCTTTATAATCACACAGGTCTTGCTAGCAGAACATGCTGCCTTTATAATCACACAGGTTGTATACGTGGATAAGGTTTGCACTCTCAGAGTGCTCTCTAGTTTGTAATACTTCTCTGCAAGATTCAAACTGAAATATCGGACGCATTTTACACGGGACAAAATCTACATGTACCAATGCAATTGAAAAACAACAACAACAAACAAACAAAGAATGAAAAGTTATATTAGACAGTATATGAATCTATGCGTGAAACGCAGGTCAACCCTAGGAAGGGTTGCACTCCAAACTTTTCATGCTGTGGGGACAGTGGGGGCACTGGAAGGAGGCTGATGGTGGAGCAGATGCAGAGGTCTTCCTGCGCTGCCTGACGGCAGAGATTTTTCTTGGCGGCACTCTTCCAACGTCTTGACGGCCATGTTGGTTGCTGCACGCCAGCCAGCTCTGTCCTGTGCGCTGTTTTCCAGCTCTGCCACCGCAACACCCGCATATTTCAGGTTCTCCTTGACACAGTCTTTGTGGCGCTTCTTTGGACGCCCGGGGTTTCAGTGTCCCTATGCAATTACCCCGTAGAGGAGGTGACATGGAATGCGGCAGCTGTCCATGCGAATCACATTGCCCGTCCAGCGAAGGTGGGCCATTACAGCTATGGCCTCAATGCTGACATTGGACTAAAGCAGGGACATACAATTGTGTCTAAAATGTGTGCTACGCGGCAGCAGGTGGTAGTTAGACACACTTGGTCAAGTAGTCACTGTTTCGACGTGTTGTACGGAGTCTCATAGATAACAAACGTGTGTCATTCCAGGAAACTCAGACTGTCTTCACTGAGTCATTAGATCACAAGTAGCACTGTGACTGGCTGAAGTGATAGTGCAGATAAAATGCTTGTTTGTTCGTGGCTTCATATCCTGGTGCGCGTATATGAGAGGGTCAATGAGTTTGTCGCACGGATATATACGTTTCATGAGAAAAAAAATTGAGGGTAAAAAGAAAGAACAGAAAAAAAGAAGTACATTATTTCTAAAATAATCTCAAGCCCCAAAAATGTACGCTTCAGATTTCTATTTGATTCTCAAAACAGTATCAAGTCCTGTCCTGTTGGTGTTGTGCGATAGCTTTCTTTGTAACGACTATCTCTTTGAGATCGTTTCTTGATTAAATACATCATCGATAAATCTACCGGTTCTTCCCCTCCCATACAGTGTGTCCCGCTTTGTACTAAGAACTACGTGTTCTCTTCTGTTGCAGTGCCTTGACGTCAATGGTCTCCAACCTTCTGCCAGGGGGTAGCACCGCCCTGGGGCCTACACTGGCGTTGTGCGGCCTTCCTCGGCCAGTACCAGAGTTCCAAGATCGTCCTCTGCACGGATGGGGAGCCCAATGTTGGTGTGGGGGCCACGTCCGAATACGGAGCTGAGGACTTCTACAGAAAGGTAACTTTGTCAACACTCACACGAAACAGTTTATCCCGTGAAAAGTGTTTGTCGATATAAATAAACTTCAGTGCAATCTATTATCATCGACCGGGGATTTTCCCAGATCTATATATGTATCGGCAAACGCTTTTCGCAGGACAAGCATTGTTTGTTGTTATGGTCTCAACAAAAAAGGTTGACCTGTGAAAAACTTTTGTCGATGCAAGTAGAAGTCATTGCAGTTTATTTATATTGACCCGAGTTTGCCTAGATCTATTTATATCAACAAACGCTTTTCGCATGATAAACGTTCTTTGTCGTAACAATGTTGCCTTGACTACTTCCAGAAGGTTTTATCATTTTTATTAGATTTTTAAAAAACATTGAGTGACGCGAGATTGGAGGCCCAACTCTGGCGCTGTTTCTTGAGAAGAGGTTTGAAGGGGATTTTCCAAAGCGTGTACCCACGCTTCCCTTGGCAATCCCTGTCCAAGAGTTCCTTTCCCCGACATCTGTGAACCATCCGAGACATGCCTTCAATCTAGGTTCAGTTTCACCACGTGACTGAGCTCAGCGGCCGATGAGCCCTTCCCTTGTGGCTGTAATTCTCTGTTTGTGGGGCTCTGTGGCAGAGTGGTCGGCGCGCTGAACATGCAGTCGCTTGCGGCTAGCGGGTGCTGTGTTCGAAACTGCGCGGATTCTAGAGTTGCATCTTTGAGCAAGGTGCTTTTCTCACATTGCTTCTCCCCACCCAGTAGTAAAACGGGTACCTATGAGGGTTGAGTTGGAATATTTAAAAAAAGTAACTTAGGCTCGTTCATCCGCAGCCTGGTTGCATGCTCCCCAGGGAGTTGAGATGGTGTTAAAATGATAAAAAGAGGTAGCCCGATGACCAGGGGGTAAATGTGTGCGGTTTGAGCATCCATCAATGGGTGGCAAAGTCGCAATATAAAAAAGAGCACATTTACCTTTATCTAGTGTCTTCCCGATCTTCTTTCTGGAATGAAGAATAAATGAAGAAGAGCTTTGCGTCCTTTTAGCCTTTGCAGGCTATGTTAGGCCATTGCTCACAGAAATCACAAGGCGTGGTGACAGTAAGGGGAAGTTAAGTCTCGACGTTCTGTCCATTCGCCTCCCACGAACTGCGTAGGGAGAGGAGGTGAGCCCAAAGTTACTCCTAAAGTTAATGCCAGGCGTCTTCTTTCTATGGATGTAGATTTCTCTGGGCGTAGTTTTTGACTCACATGCGAAGCAAAAGTGAGTCTATGTACTCACCCTTTTCGTCCGTCCGGACGTCCGGTCCGGGCGTCCGGGCGTCCGAAAACTTTAACGTTGGATTTTTCTCGGAGACTATTAAGTCTATCAATACCAAATGTGGCATGATGGTGTATGATGACAAGGCCTCAAAAAACATACATAGTGACTTAACCTTGCTTCAAGGTCAAGGTCGCAGGGGCCATAAATGTTGTCTAAAAAACAGTCATTTTTCACATTTTCTCAATTGTCTCTGAAGGTTTTGAGATTGGATACCTGACCTATATATGGTATATAGGGCAAAGTAAGCCCTATCTTTTGATACCAGTTTGGTTGACTTTGCTTCAAGGTCAAGGTCACAGGAGCTCTTCAAAGTTGGATTGTATACATATTTTGAAGTGACCCTGACCCTGAACTATGGAAGATAACTGTTTCAAACGTAATAATTATGTGGGGCACATGTTATACTTTCATCATGAGACACATTTGGTCACATATCATCAAGGTCAAGGTCACTTTGACCCTTATGAAATGTGACCAAAATGGGGTAGTGAACCACTAAAAGTGACCATATCTCATGGTAGAAAGTACCAATAATCACCATTGTGCTTCCTATGTCTTGAATTAACAGCTTTGTGTTGAATGACCTTGGATGACCTTGACCTTGGGTCAAGGTCACATGTATTTTGGTATGAAAAATGTGTAAAGCATTTCTTAGTGTATGATGTCATTGGTAGGTTTAGTTGTTTGACCTTGACCTTGAAGGTCACCTGAAGGTCAAGGTCATATAAAGGTCAAGGTCAAGCATGTGAGTCGTATGGGCTTTGCCCTTCTTGTCTCTCTATGTAGTCCTCTCTTCTGGATGTAGTTCTTCACCTTCTGTGCGCTCTTCCACTCTCTCAGCCCGCTGTTCATCGTTCTTGGAAGTACCTGCTGAAACCGTCGCGCGAGATTTTCGTTAGTTTTGGACTAGCTTCCTTTTCTGTAAAAGATTCATCGAACCTTCAGTCATTCAATTAAAAAAGCAGCTAAAACTCTATCTCAAGAACAATGAATGAGAGAGG
Organism: Theodoxus fluviatilis; assembly: GCA_034096865.1. Lineage (NCBI taxonomy): Eukaryota > Metazoa > Mollusca > Gastropoda > Cycloneritida > Neritidae > Theodoxus > Theodoxus fluviatilis. Next base: position 45,390 of record JAWQFJ010001937.1, on the reverse strand, counting down.
AGGGGAGAGAAAACATGATGGAATGAAAGATTGAGAGAGAGAATGGGGGAGGGGAGAGAGAGAGAGAGAGAGAGAGAGAGAGAGAGAGAGAGAGAGAGAGAGAGATTCTCATTTTTCTTGTCACAATGTTTTATTTTGATAGCCACTGGAAGATAGACTTTTATTGTACAAGTGTATACCCTCGTTAAATAAATTAATTGAATTGAATTTACTTATAACTTCTTGCCAGCGTACTTGTTTGCTTTTATTGGGACATATATTCATCGATATTTATGTTTTTGGTATGACCGATTGCTGATTTGCTTTAAATTGTCAGTCCAAACTCGCAGCGTGACGCTTCCAGCAACGTTGCCATGCTCAGAGCGTCACGCTTCCAGCAACGTTGCCATGCTCAGAGCGTCACGCTTCCAGCAACGTTGCCATGCTCAGAGCGTCACGCTTCCAGCAACGTTGCCATGCTCAGAGCGTCACGCTTCCAGCAACGTTGCCATGCTCAGAGCGTGACGCGGCGAGCAAAGCCTGCCTCCGTGACGTAGGCAGCCGAGGCGTGGGGCGCGTTGCTTATCCTAGTTTGTTGGCAAATAGTAGGCCGGTGTCAACATGGGTCAAACATTTAACTGCCTTTTCATCTGCTTTCAATATTTGACACAAGATGACACCGGCCTATTCCTCGCAAGAACTTGGAAGGTTCCTAGCGTTAATAACGCGCCCCCTGCTCAGCATGCTATGTGCAATGGTGACCTTGTCACGTGATAGGCGTGGCCCGACATGTCAGCCGATCATAGGTTTGTTGTCAACTTGTCGTCAAGACTTCGTCTGAGGAATTAAGTAGATGTACCACTCAAGATATGACGAATGGTTGCTCTTCGCAGTCGTACTCGTGATACGGAGCTAGGAATGCGGTTGTCAGCAAGACGCTATCTGTATCGCTTGACCCTTTGTGAAGGCGGGAATCTCACGAAGGGTAGAAAACGAGCTAAGAGCAAATGTATAGAATAGGGAAGAATGTAATCCAAAATGTAAGTCTATGTTCCTCCTCCAAGAACTGTGTGACAGTTGTGTCACAATGGAAACATAGGCAATTAGTGGAATATTTTATAACAAACCAATACTGCAGACTGTACAGAAAGCAGTGCAAGATAAATACACTTAAAATATAACAACAGCGTAATAACAACAAAAAATCCCATCAGACGGCAAATTCAAAATCAGTTTTAGTCAAGTAATTGATTTAACCATGGGAAATAACTCCTCCATTCCTACGAGAATACGTTATCTGTTACTTCCCCTGATACATTACTTTGGACTTGTAGCAATTGAGCGATACTGTATATCTCAGTGCTTATAGCCTGTTTCCTATCCGCTGTGACTGACAGCAACACAGAAATCGTGTTTAAATTGGGATGTCAGATCAGTATTTTCCCCATGAGAAATCTTCTCATACTATACTATAAATCACCGTGCATCAGCATATTCTTCACAGCGCTCGAACAAAGTCAGTAATTTTCCACGGATAAGTTGAAAATTATCAGTTAGTTCAGATTAGATTTTCTTGTACGGGTTAACGTTTTGCACTATTAGAAATTCATCAATATTTGAACAAACTCATTCTAACTACTTTCCCTTCCCTGTACGTGTAATTCTGTCTGTGTATAAATTAGTATACTTGTTGAGCACCTATGATGCACCTACGCATCTCTATGACTGCGTTTGCATTGGTTCAACGTCTATGGCGTTCCAAGGCGAAACAATAGTATTTACAGGAACTTCCCTTCCTTTCTATCTTGTCTAAAATACTCTCTCCATTGTTAATGCCGGGCGTCTTCTTTCTATGGATGTAGTTTTCTCTGGGCGTAGTTTTCTCTCTATGTAGTCCTCTCTTCTGGATGTAGTTCTTCACCTTCTGTGCGCTCTTCCACTCTCTCAGCCCGCTGTTCTTCCTTCTTCGACGTACCTGCTGAAACCGTCGCGCGAGAGTTTCGGTAGTTTTGGACTAGCTACCTTTTTCTGTAAAAGATTCATCGAACCTTCAGTCATTCAATTTAAAAAAGCAGTTAAAACTCTATCTCAAGAACAATGAATGAGAGGGGAGGGGAGAGAAGACGTGATGGAATGAAAGATCGAGAGAGAGAGAATGGGGGAGGGGAGAGAGAGAGAGAGAGAGAGAGAGAGAGAGAGAGAGAGAGAGAGAGATATTCTCATTTTTCTTGTCACAATGATTTATTTTGATGGCCACTGGAAGATAGACTTTTATTGTACAAGTGTATACCATCGTTAAATAAATTAATTGAATTGAATTGAATTTGCTTAAATCTTCTTGCCAGCGTACTTGTTTGCTTTTATTGGCGTATTACAGAGAAGCGTCATCCGTCATCCGTCATCCTTCCGGCGGAGGATGCTTCGACCTGCATTGGATTTGTAAAATTTGAAAGCTTTCACGACCTAGTGATGCATTCAACATACAGTTTTGATAAATTAATGCTGTGCATGGCTTACATTTTCTTTGGATGGGTTGCTAGTATCCCGAAATAGAGCGTTTTCTGTGCGAACCGGCAACACGTCGGCCATTGAATTGTGCAAGGAGTTGGCTAGTTCACCTCTTGTCGTGACCTCTACGCATGCGCATTAGATGGGATATCCCAAGATAATAATCTGGGTCATTACTTCGTTGTGGCGACAGAGTAGCGTCTCGTGCAGACCTTACTGTCGTAGTTGGGAACAACTCAAAGTTGTGAACAACGAAGTAGACAACTACGACGTAGTTACCAACTAAAATAGTAGGTTCATATGCAGCCCACTACAGAGAACTCACTTCCTCATTAACATTGCTGCCCCCTTCCCTTCACCCTGCCACCCCCCTGCCCCACCCCCTCCTATAGCCTCACCCCCCCCCCCCCCGGCCTCACCCCCCCAGGTCTCCCCCTCCCCCGGCATCACCCCCCCGGCCTCACCCCCCCCCCAGGCCTCAACCCCCCCCTGGCCTAACCCCCCCAGGTCTCACCCCCCCGGCATCACCCTCTCCCCGGCATCACCCCCAGCCCGGCCCCAACCCCCCCGGCCTCAACCCCCCCCCCCCCCCGGCCTCACCGCACAGCCTCACCCCCCCGGCCTCACCCCACCCGGGCCTCACCCCACCCCCCGACCTCACCCCCACCCCCACCCCGGTCTCACCGCACCCCCGGCATCACCCCACCCCCTAGCCTCACCCCCTCCCCCCGGCCTCATCCCACCCCCTAGACTCACCCCACCCCTTAGCCTCAACCCACCCGTGTTCCATCCCATCCGCGTCTCCTCCTACCCCCCATCCCCCCTTCAACCCTCACAGAGGAAAACTTTCCCCTATCTCTCTCATGTTTTGTTCGATACATCTGTCTGGCTTCTTCCTCGTTCAAAATACTGTATTTCTGAGGGAAGAAATGACGAGGATGAGTGGAGTCTTACGGCCTATCAGCATTTGTAGACTGTGTACGATCTTTCTTGTTGAAATCGGCATTGCCCTGATTTCTTAGTGCATGATTATCGATCTATGTTTGATCAATTAGGTTGTATCTTCTTTGTCAGCTCAAGGACAATCACTGTATCAGTTTGATCTGAAATGTAATCAACACGGTTCAGATCAATCAACAACAGAAATGAAACAGCTGTGGCGTCACTCTACTCACAGTTCAGTATTGATAGAGTATGACAGAGCATGCCTTATCTTTCAGTCTACTTATCCCGCAGGATGGGAGGTGGGGGAATTTAAATCTTCTCTAAATGTGTGTGGAACTTTGCAATCTGACTTTCGTAAATTACCTCCCTTCCGTCAAACGAAACGCGGTGCCTTGGCGCTCCGATATCGACATAGCAGTGTAGCGGCCAAAACAGTAACCTGGCCAAAACAGTAACCGGAAGTCATCGCAGAGTTATCTGCTCGGGACGTGCTGAGAATTCCACTCTAAAAAGAGACGGCACCCGCCACTCCGCCTGACTGACTTGGCACGCCCGGGGAGTTATGCTAAGATCCGGCCGCGTAAATATATCTGCGTTTTGTGACAAACGTCTTTCTCGGCGGTACTGTACTCCATGCACCTTAACGGTGCGCGTGATTCGGGTGTAATCTTAAGCTAAACGACGTTTATTGGCGCTGCTGAAATGGTCGAAGTCGGAAACATTCGGAACGTCGTTTAGCTTAAGATTACACCCGAATCACGCGCACCGTTAAGGTGCATGGAGTACAGTACCGCCGAGCAAGACGTTTGTCACAAAACGCAGATATATTAACGCGGCCGGATCTTAGCATAACTCCCCGGGCGTGCCAAGTCAGTCAACGGTCGCGTTTTATAAAACCAGACTACAAATAGACTACAGGGAGGTGACTCCCATATTATTTCCGGCAGGGGAGACGGCTTTACACGGGGAAAAACTTTTTTGAACGCTACATCATGTGTTAAACTACACAAATGCACCAAAACCTCGTAAAGCAACTAATGCGTCGTTTGTCGGAATATATTCCATGCGAAGAACAGGTGCAGGAGCGGTAATTTGCATAAAGCACGTCCCTCGCAGATAACTCTGCGATGACTTCCGGTTACTGTTTTGGCCAGGTTACTGTTTTGGCCGCTACAAGCAGCCCTTGCTCGTTTTTTTTTCGTTTTCGTCATACGTCAAAGGTCACTTCCGGGCTAAAGAACGAAACGAAAACGAAGCTCTCGATATCTTCCTAATGTCTTTATCCTGTTTGGATATTCGCGGGAACATCACTTCCGGTAGAAAGAAAGCTAAAATGGACTAGTAATAATCGTGTTTTCACTTAGTAGTGTCTTTCATGTGTACCTGCATTTAATGAATTCGAAGATTGAAAGAGAACAGTGTATTACTTTCGTCATCAAAGACACTTTGAGCGTAATGAAGCAAGAATTCATAGTCGACCAATTTGGTTACATTTGCCAGACCAGTGCGGGAATGTATAGCTGTACTTGTCATCAAAAAGTATTCTTCAGACTGACAAAATAATATTTTAAGTCAGTAAGCTTTCATCGGAGAGCGAACAGCGCAGACATTGTAAAATAGTGGCTCACCGGAAGTGATGTTCCCACTAATCACTGTGTCCGGGACCTTTCGCGCAATTCGGTGGAGCTGGCGGTCCCGTTAGCTAGCGTCTTTGTACAGGATGACCGTGTGCCGATCAATTTTTGCCACTTTCGCTCACTTGGCTGTTTTGCCACTCTCGCTCACTAATTGGCTGTTTTGCCTCTCTAGCTCACTGATTGGCTGTTTTGTCACTTTCGCCGACTTGCTCACTAACCGCTCCGTAGCGTCCATCTTGAACGCGACAGCAGCTATGAATCTTTGGGACCCGCCAAAGCAGCTTCTTTCTGAAGCAAGGTAGTCTTGTCTTCTTCACCACAGTGTGCTTGTAGTTCTATGCAAACACTGCACGACTTGATAAGAAACAAAGACGATTATTGGTAACAAAATATTTATTCAATAATTTAACAGCTCCAACATACAAAAATAAAGACTTCAAGTCACATTGGTACGCTCAAACCCACACTGACACTGGTCACTACAACGCAAACCTTCATGCTGCTAAACAAGTCTCGAGGTCAGAAGCGAAATCGATTTCTCTGTTCTCTACACGCCACTCTCTACACGCCCAACGTAGTGCAGTACATCAACTGTTTCTCAAGCACTATAAGTTATTGCTGCAATCCACACAGACCAAAACCATCTCGGTTAGCGACGATTTACATCATTATATCGTGACTTCCCTAAATAGCTGTTAACTGGAGCAATGCAACATTGTAATCTTTGCACATAGTGAATCATGTTCGCTACGAATATTGACGGATACAATTGCTCGACTCAATGAATCAATGAACTAAGAAAATTGTTAATTCCGAGAACACTTATTATAATGATTCCATTCATAACCATTTTCTGAGAATTGTATTATCATTAATCTAAATTAGACAACAGCTAGTCACTTTCTTTACGCCATTCAACATGAAACATTCACCCGTGGGATGTGACAAAATCGGCAACTCCAAGTGCTGAGGAAAGACCACTCGAACTCTTCTGCCAGGAAGTTAGAGAAAGTATTCTTATCCGGCATGGATCCATCCCTACCGAGCCCACGGCATAAAGTGCTAGTATAGTTCGTCGTCACTTATACGAGAAAAGCCCAGGCGGCCACATAGGCACGGCCAGACCTGGTGATGAGCCAGCCCCTCTTGGAAGAAGACATGCGATGCCGCCGCTCTGTGAGAGAGACTGGTGACACGAGGAGGCTCGTCCCAAGCTCAAGTCCCCGACTTTCTGCCTTCCTTCCCTGTTGGGCCAGGGGACATAGGCATCAAGACCCATCTTAATATTTCATTTCCCCCATCCCCTGCCGTCACTCCACAGCAGCGCCCCAAACCAATCCCACTTCAGCAACTGGTTTCGTTTGAATCCCATGCCTGATATCACGGCCAAAGGATTGCCAGTTAAGCGATTTAATGTACGGGGCTGTTGGAAGGGTCAGTGCACTTATCATGGGATAGAGGTTGGAGAGGAGGAACAGAATGAGGGCAAGGGAGAGGGGGGGTGCAATACTGGAATGACAAACTTGTGGGAGTGGACAGCCATAAATTTCAAACTGCCGATCCCAACTTTTTACCGATTGAAGTACAGAGCTCTTAAGCAGTAGGCATATACTAGAGATGGAATTCTGCATAAGCTTCCAGACGAGCAAGTAGAAAGTTTCTGGACAAGACGTTTGAATTTCTTAAATATGTGCGTACACATAACCACAAATACTTGCACTCTTCGTAATGCGAGGGAGAAAAAAAAACAATAACATGATTTACGTAAGGTCTCTTTGAAAGACAAAGCAGATCAAAAACTGTGCACTGAGAGAATCCGAGGCTGCCAAGTCCGTATTCACTCGTCTTTCAAGTACGGAGTCCCTCAGGGCTCTGTTCTGGGTCCTCTGCTGTTTCTACTGTACACCCAACCACTCTCCAATGTAATTGATAGTCATTCATTCTCTCACAGTGAATTTGCTGATGATACCCAGCTCTACAACTCCTCCCATCCCAGTCAAATCCACTCTCTTCTTTCTACCAGCGAACACTATCTCTGACGCGAAACAGTGAATGACCCGGAACAAGCTCAAACTCAATGACTCAAAAACTGAAGCACTCCTGGTGGGCGGCGGAGGCGAATCGGATCATGTCCTCAAACTAACCATTGGTTAGAAATTTAGGCGTCACGTTTTACGATGATCTGTCAATGAGAACTCATGTAAACAAATTCTGTCAGTTAGCATATTACGAGTTAAGGAAAATTAGTACCATTCGTCATTATCTTTCTCAGCAGGCCACCAAAACGCTCATCACATCACTTGTTCTGTCTCGTCTGGACTATGGAAACTCTCTTCTCGCTGGCGTCCCTGACACTCTGCTTAACAAACTCCAGAAAGTTAAGAATTGTGCTGCTAGGCTAGTTTTTCGATGTCCCAAGCGTACCCATGTCTCTCCACTCCTACATACACTTCACTGGCTCCCCATCTCTCAGAGGATAGATTATGAACTTGCTACTTTGTGCTTCAAGGCCATCAACACCACACCACACGCTCTTACAGAAATTATTAGTCTACATGTCCTCCAGATCTCTACGCTCAGCTGCTGGCTCTAGAATGCTTAAGGTCCCCCGCCGTAACAAGAAAAGGACAGCGTGCCTTCTCTTATATTGGACCTGTAACCTGGAATAGTCTGCCTCTCTCAGTCCGTCATTCTGACACTGCCCCAGTTCAAAAGTGCTCTAAAGACCCACCTCTTCCGATCCGCCTTTCCCGCTAATCTGCTTCACCTTACTTGACCTACCCTACAAGTACTATGTATATTGTATAGTTTGTTCTATTGGATCTTAATTGGTTTTTTTTGTTTATATGTATAATGTGAGTTTTTGTTGGAATGTAATGTTGAGCGGTTGTACGAGTGTTGATTCTTTAAATTGTAAACGCCATGAGCTTGCCTGTCAAGGGAAGGTATGCGTGTATAAATAAACTATATTATTATTACTAAATAAGCTACTAAAAAAAGAACCAAAAAAACTACTAACCAAAAAACCGTCCAACAACTTTTCCACAGAAATCCTCTCTTCAGTTAGCCCACGCAATACAGAGGGAGTGAAAAGAGGGTAACGAATTGGCAGTAACATAAGACTGGCTGTGGTAACCATACCATGTTTCTGCTGTTACGCTCGGGGAGATCACAGCAACAGAAGAAGGGGCCGGAGACTGCAGGGAAAGGCACGAGAAACAGAAGACGCCATGATGGACCTCAACACTTCCGCACGACCTAGACTAGAGAGGCCACCAAGCCCGGCAAGAACGCAGTTGGAGCGTCAACCAGGAAGCCGTCTGGTCACAGGACATCCATGGGAAACCCACTTGCCAGACAGCTCGGTCTCATCACAATGGGGGCTGTTCATTCAGTTGGAAACAGGTCAGACCCGAGTCGAGCCTTTCCCGGGTTATAATCTTTCATCCACATTTCGACTTTGGATTGGGAAAGTGAAATGCACGAGCACTTTCGTAACCGTGTTAAATGATACAAGTGAATGGACTGGAGAATTAAAACAATTAGTTTACCATGAAGGTTTCCTGGCTTTGTTTTTAACGTTCAAGCACTGAGGCTCAAAAGGAACTATTCAAAATAAATTTAGTATTGAGAATAAACCATCTGCAACGCCTTTATTGCATAGGCACACTGGTGGTTGCTACATATCACACTGTCGAGTCTACATCTTGGTACTGGCACAAAATCCCACTTGTACGCGACCCATGTCCTTACGTACACACACTTCACCACCCACTAATACTATCCAGCAATGTGGTCTATCACACATGCAACAGTTGTAATACTGACAGCACAGATCTCTCTACTTCAAAACTCATTGATGAACAATACAACACTAACGATCATGAGTAAAAACGTTGGTCTGTCAACAATGAAAGAGGCGAGGAAAGCCCAGAGCCTATGCAACAATCGAGTATGACGGGTGTGACTAGTCGTGTGGGGAGGTAGCTCCGATGAAAATTAAAATTAAAACAAAGCTGCAATTTCATCCACGATGTACACATTATGAAAACCAGACAAATCCATTCCTTGACTACCAGAGCTAAGCAATTGCAAAATCAAATCACCTACTACCGGTATCACAATTTATTTATATACAAGTCTCTCATCTTGTTTGCAAAGGAGTTGTAAAAATGAAAATATCATCCAGAGACATATGTGCAAAGAAATCTTTAAAATGACAAGATTGCAGAAACGACTTAGTCAAGACAACATCCAGGAATTCTGACGGTCCAATGAAGTAAGCAGTCATCTCCAATTTTCTGAGTCACATGCCATTTTATTGCAGTTCAAAACCCTCTCAAAGTTGAGTCATCTTTGAAGGAGGATTTGAGCATCAGATATACACGATGCTGCAATACTGGTTCCATCAATGCCAGTTCCAGTGTCCTCCATGGAGTATGGTAACTTGTGGACAGCTTGGTGGACATGCACAAGTTTAATTACAATGGCACACTCTCTGTTCAACATTCCAGAAGCAATCCTGAGCTTCTTCCCTGCTCTTTTGCATTGTCTATAAAGTCAGCTTTAGTCGCAAAGTTTCTTGAACTTGCCAATTCCACTTTCCTCTTCAGTTCGAAACATCGATGTGAGCATTCTGCACTGCCTTAGCCAAGAATTTTGAGGAAAAAAACCAGCACCGAAGTTCAGTCTTCATGTCAGTCTCATTGAGCAGTTGCTTTGAGAATGGAGGAGCACATCTGAGCAAAGCTGCTCCATCACAGCGGCTATGGCAGCAAGTTTTCTTGGTGACGGAGTTGCTTTCCTCCACGCCAACAGTTCACTTCTCAGCAAAGTCACTGCATTGTTTGTGGTCCATTTGGGAGATTCCTCAAAACATCCTTCCTCTCTCTCTCTCTCTCTCTCTCTCTCTCTCTCTCTCTCTCTCTCTCTCTCTCTCTCTCCCCCCCCCCCCCCCCCCCACACACACACACACACACACACTCACTCCACCTTCACACAATATTGCAGGAGTCAGCACAACCACATGACGTGGAGTCTGGCTTGCTGTCGTCTCTGTGTCTGTTGCTGTGTGAGGACAGGGCAGCTTCAATGGACGCCTCCTTCAGCCTAAGAATGCCTTCTTCAGTCAGGGCCGAGCACTCTACGTAGCAGTTGGCCCCGATCTTGTTGGCGGCCCCGATTCCCTCCCTCGTCTGGACATAATGAACCTGTTGGCGACCCGGATCTTCCTCTTCCTCGCGTTTGTCAATCTGCGTGCCCACCAAGATGAGGGGCGTATCCGGGGAGTAGTGCGTCACTTCCGGTACCCAGGTGTCCATGACACGACGCAGGGACTCGGGGTGGACCACGGAGAAACAGACGAGGAACACGTCACTGTTCATGTAGGCCAGGGCCCGCAGTCTGTTGTACTCGTCCTGGAAGACAGGAAGAACAAGCATGGCCATTAGAGCTGGTGTTTTCAATGTAAAAAGAAACAGTGGGATGGATGGATGGATAGATATTGGTGTAACATATACAATCAGTTGAACGAGCGCGATACAATGATAGGTTGACTGGTTGTGGTTTCAGGGATAGAAGGCTTGCAAACACATCGTGACATTCCGAGGGAAGTTTTGGCGAAGGAAATATCATTAGAGTGGGATTGTCAGGCGAGGTTTGAACAGAAGCAATGGCACGGGAAGCTACTGTTCACAGTAGCCATTCAAGAAAACTTTGAGGGAAAATATGAGGTCAACTAAAGGTGGCATCAAAGTAGATTTTGTATACGACATTCGAAAAGTTTTCTGATACGTAACAAAACAGTAAAATTTCTTTGATAATACAAAACTCAATGAGGGACGATCACTAGTAAGCCCGTTCCCGCAGTGTGAAGTAAGCGTTTCTCATTACGTCAATGCAAATGATTTCACCCAAGGAAATACTAGTGGCAGTCTCTACAGGTTGCGTCTAAAAACTTCATACGCAGCGCACTAAGCCCCTGTGGAGTTTCTAATGGTCTTTCTGTCCACAGGTCTCCAGCTGCGATGTGCTCTCAATACAGGGCGGTTCTCAGCAAGCCGAGGAAAATTACAACGTCCAAAGAGGTCCTTATGGATTTGAGGCAGTCACAGTTACGGAACTGGTCTCCACAATGATACTTTCCTGCTATCCGATGCCTTCAAAAGCCCTGACGTCATTAGAGAGCAGAAGTCAGCCCTCCACCCAGCGCACGAACAGGTCAAAAGGCGAGGGGAAAAAAGGCCAGCACAATGAGCCGCTAGTGTGCGGTGTTAGCACCGCACATGGCACGCCATGTGCCTTGAAACAGGCTGTGGACGCTTTGAGTACAAGTGTACAGCTCGCTTGACTGCGCCACGATGAAAAGAGGGCAAAAGTGAGGACATTTGTATTGCCATCATTCGCCAAGCACTGACAGCTTGTGTCAGTTATGGTCACGGCTTTGGCAGGCGACAGTTCGATCACTGGCAACTGGCAAAAGAAGAACTTTTTTTTTGGAAACGCGTCATGATGACGTTAATGCATTGGCCCAGTCGAGATACCTTTTGAATTCACTAGCACATCTTCGGTCATCACACGTGTCAGGCATAAAAAAGCTCCACTATTTCAAACGAGGACATAGAATTTATCTCAATGCATGTAGGTGCTTTAACCTTGCCAAGCAAAGAACCTGACGTAAGGATGAGACATAGAACACGGCTAGCTTCCGCTTGCACGTCTCATGTCCTACTGCGGGAAGTGACACCCCGCCATGGCGGTGCAGAACTTAACACCCCGACATTGCAAGAGAGTGGGTACATAAAGTAACACGCCAGCACTGCACGGGGTTAGATGGAGACAGTAACAGGCAAACACTGCGAGAGTAGATGCAGAGGGTAAGAGGGGGACACTGCACTGGAGAAGTTGCAGAAAGTAACTCGCCAACACTGCACGTGAGTAGACGGAGAGAGTAGCAGGCGAGATTGCGAGAGAGTAGATCCAGAGGGCAACAGGCGGACATAGCTAGGAGGTGAGTCAGACAAGTGGCGGGGCCTCGTCGATATTTCTCATCGACTGCTGGGAGGGTCCTCAGGCTTCCTGCATGAAGGTCGCTTGCAGGAGAATTTCGACGTGGAAACAACCACCTTAATGAGCTGACAGTGACCTACTTAGATACTTGCACTAGCAACATCGACCTCAGCGTGCCAAGTGGTCCAAATGAGGTGTTAATACTGATGCGCAGGTGGTGAACTAAGGTAAAGAACTGCCTACAATATTTAGGCCACGTTCGAAGTACTGCTTTCCTGGTCAGACTGCTCAAAACTGACGTACCCAAAGTTTCGACCTCCGATGCGTAACTGACGTTAAGCAAGTGGTTTCCTGTCACAAGATCAGTATTTACATCAGCTCATAACCCGGATGTGGCTACAGTTTCAGCCATGATTTAATCACGAATATTTCAACTTTTTATTTAATTAAAAACCCGACCTGGCGTGTTTTGCAAAATTATTCTTCCACTACCTTCCTCTCGCTCGAAGGCTTTGTTCTTTTTTGCTTTCTTTTCATTTCAGCCACCAAAGTTCAACCCCACCCACCACAAATCGTATCCCACTCGCCCATTTTTTTCCCCTCAACGCAACTTCTGTCATTGTTATGAGGGCGCTTGACAGCACATTTTCTTCCATCATCATCTCATGGAACTGCACACACTGGTTCCTGTGTTCTGCCGTTTCTAGTCTTCCTCTTCCTTCGATTTTTCTTCTGTTCATCCCTCTACTTCACTGCCCAGTTTGCAAATGCAGTCTCGCTCCTCTCCCTCTAGACACTACGTCCATGTTTGTCAAATCTACCCCTCTGTGTGTGCATGCGTACGCACAATGGGAAACGAAAAAGGACACATAGATAAATACACGCATGTAGACATACGTACATCTTTCTGTAAGCCAGAGACATTGAGACTTCTCGACGTCTCTGTTCTACATAATGTACGTACATACGTGTGTGGTGCATGCATGTGCGTATCAAGTGCGTTGTATGCATTCGTGTCTTCGCGTTCGTGAATCTCTCTCTCTCTCTCTCTCTCTCTCTCTCTCTCTCTCTCTCTCTCTCTCTCTCTCTCTATATATATATATATATATATATATGTGGCATTCGTAGATTATAAAAAAGCTTTCGATTCGGTTGATCGCTTTCAACTTTGGAAGATATTGAAAAACAGTGGTTTGTCAACAAAATTTACCAATATGTTTAAAGCGATGTATTCTAATGTACAATCTTGTGTTAGATGGAACCATATAACGTCCGAGTTCTTCACATGTCCAGTCGGCGTGAAGCAAGGTGCCAAAGAGAGCACATCTCTCTTCCTCCTATATATCAATACTGTAGCAGATTACATCAGATCACATGGTAAACATGGCATTCAAATGCTACCAGGCAGAGAGGAAATATTTGCCCTATTCTTCGCAGATGATATTGCTCTATTATCTACCACCCCGAGTGGGTTACAAAATCAGCTCAATTCTCTAGCTTACATATCCGGGACACTCAATCTCCGAGTAAATATTGGTAAAACCAAAGTAATGGTCTTCCGGAGAGGTGGGCATTTATCTGAGGGCGAAAAATGGTTTTTGAAAGGAACAAGATTGGACGTGGTAAATAGCTATAAGTACCTGGGATATACTTTCACCACCAAAATATCTAAAAGTGCCCCTATAGAAGAGAATGCCAGTAGAGGCAAGCAGAAAGTCGTACAGATTTTGAAAACCATGTGGTCATTTCACAATATAAATCCGATCATATTTTTCAAACTTTTTGATATGCAAGTACAATCGTCCTTGCTATATGGTGCAGAGTTATGGGGCCTAGAAAGCCCAGACATGGTGGAAAAGGTGCATACTTTCGCGTGCAAAAGATTTTTGGGTTTAGATATTAGAACACCCAGTCATCTTGTGTATGGTGAACTGGGTAGATATCCCCTGCATATTAACAGCACAATCAGAGCAATAAAATATTGGCTGAGACTGTCAAAACTACCTGTTCAAAGATTACCAAGACAAGCATATGAAATGCTACTTCATTCTAATATCCCTGAAAGAAAGAATTGGAGTAGCCTAGTTAAAAACACATTGTGTAGATTTGGATTTATGTATGTTTGGTTGAATGGTGGAGTAAGGAACCGGACATCCTTCTTGAAACAAATAAAGCAAAGATTACAGGACTGCTATCGTCAGTCATGGGATGAACGACATCACAACAGTCAAAGATTCATATGGTACTCTAACGTAAAGGACTTATTTGGGACGGAAAGTTATCTGAGTTTCCTAACCATTAAAAAGTTTAGAGATTCCTTCATTCGCTTCCGATTTGGAATAAATACACTGAGAGTTAACCAGCATTACAGGCACAATGAAACAAACGATCTGGTTTGTCCATTTTGTAGCACACTTGAAAGCGAAACCCACTTCTTGTTAGAATGTAGCACATATGATAAGCTAAGGGAAAGATATATCGCAAAATATGTATATCCCAACAAAAGATACTGTGCTTACCTCTTAAAAGGTAACAATATCAGGAAAATTATGGATGTATCAATGTTTATATTTTATGCACTAAAGCTAAGGCAAGAGAAATGTATAGAAACACAATCTGCTTATAATCTGCTTGAAAATGTATGTTTGTCTAGCCAGCCCTAGAGTTGGAAGGATTGTAAGTAAATGTTGTTATGTAACTATGATGATCATTCAATGGGCTGTCGGCCTACGAATAAAGCAAGTTCAAGTTCAAGTTCTCTCTCTCTCTCTCTCTCTCTCTCTCTTCTCTCTCTCTCTCTCCTCTTCTCTCTCTCTCTCTCTCTCTCTCTCTCTCTCTCTCCGTCCACAGATGCCCCGACGTGTGTTTTTTTCGGGCAAAGGGGACAGTCTCTCTCTTTCTCTCTCTCTCTCTCTCTCTCTCTCTCTCTCTCTCTCTCTCTCTCTCTCTCTCTCTCTCTCTCTCTCTCACACACACACACACACGCACGCACACACACACACACACACACACACACACACCCTTCCCCACGCACTCTTCCTCTGTCTCTCCCATTTACAGATGGCCTCATGTGTGTAGTGTAGTCAGGCAAAGGGGACAGTTCACAGGGTGGGGGGGGGGGGGGGGGTGGGAGGAGGAGGGGGCAAACAGGTTGGGGGGGGGGGGGGAGCAAGTCACCAGGGAGCGGGACAGCGGGCACGCACACTCCAGTCCCACAGCCAGCCCACTCACAGTCACAGCAACTACTCCTCACAGCAAGCCCACTCACAGTCACAGCAACTACTCCTCACAGCAAGCCCACAGACAGCAACTGCTCCTCACAGCCAGCCACAAAACACACGCCTGGAATCCACGCACCTGGAGACATTAGGGTAGGGGGGTGGGGGTAGGGCAGTGGAGTCAAGAGTACGGATGGGTTTGGATGGGAGGGTGGTGGCGGTGGGAGAGAGAGAGAGAGAGAGAGAGAGAGAGAGAGAGAGAGAGAGAGAGAGAGAGAGAGAGAGAGAGCGAGAGAGAGAGAGAGAGAGAGAGAGAGAGGAAGGAGGGGGGTGGGGGTGGGGGTGGGGGGGAGATGAACCGAGGAGGGCTTGAGGAGGGAATTGAGAGTTAGCTGAAAACGGGGATCGGGATGGATGGAATGTGGTCTGGGATAGGAGCAATGGGGGGGGGGGGGGGGGGGGGTGGGAGGGGGGTGGGGGGGGGCGGGAGGGGAGGGGGGTGAAGAAGGGGGTGGGGGGAGAATGGAAATGGGGACGGGAATGAGCGAGAGAAAGGAGGAGAGGCCGTCACAACTCGGTAATCTGGTGACAATGCGAGGACTGAGCCCTGGCCAAGGCCTGGGATTCGGGCGCCCCGCTGCAGGGATTAAGTCCTTTCTCTGGAACGTCCGCTAATCCGCCACTAGACCGCCACGCGTGGCCTACACCATGTGGCCTACATCACGTGACTGGATGGGCTGCCAGCGAATCCAGGACGCTTATTCCTTTCTCTCTTCCTCCCATCACATCATTGTCTGACCCCCGTGTGTGCCGCATTGTTTCGCGCCTTCACCGCGGGAAATGTCTTCTACCTTGGAATCTACACGCCAGGCGACCTTCAAGTACCCTTTCAATACGAGCTGGCTTTGATTCATCCAACCCTTAAACAGATATCACCTACGCTTTATCATAACCATTGAGGTTTCTGCGTCCGCTTTATGTGGCCGTCAGCAATTTTCTCATCCCGTCAAGCAACCGATTCATTGCCAACAGCAACTTTGTGCCGTTCAGCAGGTCTTTGTCTGCAGGAAACTCCCAGGAGCAGAGAACTCCATGACCACCTGGACTTCCTAGTGCATGTTGTCTGATCAAGCCAGGGGACAATTTCCCCAGCTTGCTCGCTAACCCTGCCGCTATTGGCTCGCCCACGGCCACAAGTGGCCACGTCTGGGTGCAGAGGTTTCCTCGAGCACACACCAACAGGGAAGACAAGTCTTCCTTTTCTCCTCTCGCCTCCACGGCTCTTCCGCCTTCCTTTGTTCGCACTCCGCACCGAGAGTGCTTCTCCATACTGGATTCCTGGCAATGCTCCTCTGTGGATATCGAGCGAAGTTTTTCCTCATCAAAGATCCCATTGTCACTTCTCTACGTCTTAAATTCTACATCTTGTTGGCACTACTTTTAAGGTGCACCGACGGTTATTGACATTTTTCTCCTCAATCACTTCTTATCGAACCGACTTCCTACTTTTTCCTTCTGTATTCACTCTTCTGTCATTCTGTATCTGCATGTTTTGTGGGTTGATCTTTATATCTGTAACTTTGTATCGGTTCGGCTACTTTTGTTAATCAGTCTGTCACTCAAGGAGTCAGCAGGTATGTCTCTGTCTGTGAGTCCTTCCGTGTGCGTGTTTTTTCTCTCTCTCTCTCTCTCTCTCTCTCTCTCTCTCTCTCTCTCTCTCTCTCTCTCTCATCACATTCTTAGGCCCAGGCGAGCCAGCACTCCAGGGAGTCAACATTGACAAAGAAAAAACAAGGAGAAAGCGAACGAGTTTGGCAGGCATTATTGACAGAAAGAAAAACGTCGACTTCACTCGAGTGCAGGGAGAGGAAGTATGGAGAATTGGGAGGTTAAGAAGAACGAAAGGAAAGGAAGAGGAAGTTGGGGGGGGGGGGGGGAGGGAGGGGGGAGGTGTGGGAGGGGGGATGTTAGGATGCTAAAGACGGCATTTGGAATTAAGAAGTAGCTCGCAGAACGTGGAGGAGTGGAGAAGAGCCTGTTTACCTGGCCGGCTGTATCGAAGAGGCTCAGCACGTAGGGTTTACCCTCCACCACTGTCGTCACTGAAAACACAGGAAAACCACACACGAATTAAAAAAGTGAAAACATCTCAGCAGCTTCCAATCTCGTGGCACACTGAATAAATTTACACAAAAAGCATGGAGAATGGCCGAAACTCTGAGCCGGTCTAAAAATGCATCACCATTGAACAAAACGCCCTTCAGACTTCAGTTCTAGTGGAAGAGCAAAGTAAAGAGTACGGTGCCATCAATAGTATTATTCTCAAGGTGAACTTCCCCTTGCATGACAACAGCCACGACAAGGTCATACATTACCATCAAGGACAAGAAGACACGCACAAAAACAGTCGATACATTTTCCTCCAATGGCGAATAGCGGCATAAAGATCATTAGACGTATAAACAAACCCATCCTCCTCTGCAAGCTTAAAAGTTTTCCCCACAACTAATCCCCTCGAAGATAGGATTCCGTGCCTACGAACACGATTTAAAAAATACACATGAAAAGGCAAATTCGTTCATTTTGAAAAAAATATATAGAGGAAGTTTTCAGCCGCTCTGAGCCCCGTTCCAAGACTATCAGAGACCAAAAAAAATCTCTTCTCCAAACAGACAAATAAGTTCGTTCCAACAACAAAAAAATTGGAAGAAGTTTTCAGCCTGCTCTAAACCTCGTTCCTTGCTATGGTCGAGAGATCGCAATTTGCAGACCGTGTGCCAGCAGAAACAAACCGGTGTGGCGGAAGAGGCTCGCAAAGCTGGCCTAAAAGATGAAGGGAATTCCTTCAGCAGGGAAGGGGGGAAAAAAAAATTGAAATTGTTTTCCCTCCCCAGGTCCGGCAGCGTAGATGTTCGCTCAACCACCGCCTGTTTCTTCTCTTCTCCCCTCCTCCAAGCAATACCGCCGCCCTTCCCCGGCAATTAAACCTCATCCGCGCTAGGGGGAGGTATAGTTTTTCCCCCCCCACCACTCGCGAGCTCGACTACTACCCCCCTTGTCTCCAAAGTAATGACTTGTGACTT
>JAWQFJ010001937.1:25000-26995 GCA_034096865.1 Theodoxus fluviatilis | reverse complement strand
AGAGAGAGAGAGGCAGGCAGGCAGACACACACACACACACACACACACACACACACATACACGAAAAGACAAACAATGAGTGAAACGCGCGCGCGCGCGCACACACAGAAAGACAGTGAGCGAAAAAGACAGACACACAGAGACAGAGAAATACACAGACACAAATCAAAGACACACAGACACTGCTATCTAAGCAAACAGGCAGGCAGAAAGGTGGAAACGAAAGAGGGAAGTATGGAGATTAGAAGATAAAAATTACGCTGGTGGAAGGAAGGGCCTCGGGCCATGAAGGCAGGGGAGGGGGGGGGGGGGGGTTGTGGAGGCCTTCAGAGACAACAGCGCACAAGAGGGATGAATGGATTAAGGCAGAAGTAAATATGAACCGGATCAATTCCACGAGCAATTCCTCTCTGTAGGTGTAGACACGCAAAGCGTAGACAAGCACAGGCAGACGAGCAAAACACATCAGTTGCGATTGCGAGGCAGGCACGCACGTGAGTCACAGGAGGCATATTGGGTTCAAAGGGGGTATTGCGGTAAACACGCAACCAAATTTAAAAAGCTAGACAGAAAAACATTAGCGGCAAGACCGAGTTCTATAAACGCAAAACAAGATAAGGATGAAAGCTGAAAGAGGCTAACAAAGTTATGGAAATGGTTGGCATGCGAGAGCGAGCGAGCGAACGAGAGCGAGAGAGAGAGAGCGAGAGAGCGAGAGAGCGAGAGAGAGAGAGAGAGAGAGAGAGAGAGAGAGAGAGAGAGAGAGAGAGAGAGAGAGAGAGCACCAGGTCAGACAAATCAGTACAGACTGATGAGTGACTGCTACCTATACAAAAACCGCCTCTGTCGACTACAATAACAACTGGGCAGAGTAACGGACCGGAGCAAAGATTTCACTGAACCCTCCACCATGGAAAACTGGTCAAGGTGACGACAAGTAGGGGAGGGGGCTGGACTGGACAGAGGGGGAGGTAAGGGTGAGAGGGGGAAGGGTAGGGTGAAAAGGGGAAAAGGTTCAAGACAAAATTGCGTCCTCCAGACGACTTTCAAGGATGATTTGGCTGCTTCCACCATGGGAAATAGGACGACAGAGAAACCAGTGCGATTTGTTTTTAAGTCTGCACGCAGCGTTTATTTCTTTTGAGCACCTTGGAACTTGGAGTGCGTCGACTCGAGTCAACACAAGTAACAACAGATAAAACATAGCAACACAGCGAAAGATGCTGTTATTGCAGTTGAAGGAGGAGGAGGAGGAGGAAGGGACGGAGGAGGAAGGGGCGGCGGAGGAGGAGGAAGAGGAGGAGGAGATGATGATGATAATGATGATTGATGATAATGATGATTGATGATGATGATGATGATGATGATGATGAGGAGGAGGAGGAGGAGGAGGAGAAGGAGAAGGAGGAGGAGGAGGAGGAGGAGGAGGAGGAGGAGGATAATGATGATTGATGATGATGATGATGATGATGATGATGATGATGATGATGATGATGACGGCGATCACTAAAATACACAGATGGGAGAAACATGATAAGGCACACACAGCAAGGAGCGAAAACAGCAGTAGGATAGCCTCTGTGAAGAACAGCGTACACAGCAGGTACGAGGCCAGAGGTTATCACTACACTTCTGTCTCGAAGCCCAGAGGGAAGATGATTCCTGAGACTCTGGAAGTAGAGGCGGACGGAGAGGAGAGGGAGTGGGGTGTGTGTGTGTTAGGGAGAGCAAGAACTAATGGGGCGGATCTTCACCGTGGGAAGACAGGTGGGAAAGAGAAGGAGAGAGAGATCAGGGGAGGATGAAAGGACTAACAGTCCACTGGGAATGGGTGGGGCACCATTCCATGACGTCGGTGAGGGGGGTACGGGGGGTGCGGAGTTTCAGAAAATGAGGAGGGCGGGGGGGAGGGGGGAGGAATGGGTGAGAGGTAGTACCTGTGCTGGCTCAATAGAGTTCCAGCTGCTTCCAGCACGAGCCGAAAGGAGCTGGGTC
>JAWQFJ010001937.1:15000-20000 GCA_034096865.1 Theodoxus fluviatilis | reverse complement strand
CTCACTCCCAGGGGACCCATTGATCGGAACAATGTCTACTTCCCGCTATCCCGCCACTCCCACACAGTTGGGCTTGACAGAGTGGTTTCGAATTGCGGACAATGTATGCTTCGAATGCTGTAAATCAGATTTTGCCTTCTAGCGGTCCGTGAATTTCGAATGAGGCCATATTGAATACGTACAACATTAAAGTCACATAACAGTCTGCATTTTTATGTAAACTCAGAAACAGTTACACATGAAATGAAGGAGAAGAATGAGAAAGTACACCACACGCACCGAGTTTTTTTTTAATGGGGGAACTTGGTGCAGCAGACTGGCTTAGTGGAGTGCTCAGGCAGAACGTGGGGAGTGGCTCTTTGCAAAACACAGTTACATGTCTGCCTTGCAATCATTTGCAGCCCAAACGAACGCACATACCACTTGGCTCAACCTATCCCCACTCCCTAGACAGACAAAAGAACAAAACAGCGTTTCAATGAACTACCTCGTTTATTTACATGGACACAGGGGGATCCCGCACTTAATTCATCCCATTACTTCGCGATGTAACTGTGAAAGCACATCTCAGGAGGGAAAGGAGGAGAGAAAGATTAAGGCTGGGTGGGGGAAAAAAGGGAGGGGGGGGGGGGGGGGGCGAGAAGTAAGGTGGAAGGGTCGTGGGGTGAACTGTTGCCAAAAATGTGGGGCAGTGGGAGTGGGCAGAAGTGGGTTCTGGTGAACAAACCTGCTGGATGAAGCTTATTAAGGAAAAAATGTAGAAAGTAGCCGAAGGGGAAAAGGGTGGGCAGAGGAGGATGAGGATGGAGAGAGAGAGAGAGAGAGAGAGAGAGAGAGAGAGAGAGAGAGAGAGAGAGAGAGAGAGAGAGAGAGAGAGAGAAGGAACACAGTAGTATATTCAGGCTGACCACAGCGCTTTACATAGTAGTCAGTGTCGAGTTATAACACTTATGTCCACATTCTGGAACAGAAGGCTGCTAACACTCGGTGCAAGCTGCCATGCCTATCTAGGTTTCCTCATTAACCTCTTCTTCTGCCCCAACCAATGCACCTCGTCTCCCTATCCCACCCTCACCCCTACTCTATCCCACCCTCACCCGTACCCAGCACCAGCCCCCCCCCCCCCCCCCCCCCCCCCTCCCTTCTCCTCCCCTAGAGTGACACCCTGCTGCTATTTGCGAGCATGGCTTCCACCCTCATAACGTTTTCCCATCTGGAATGAGAGCTGGTTTGCCCCCAGTTTCCGCCACTTTCTCTCTCTGCCTTCCTGCTACATTGCTCTCTCCTCCCCCTGCCTCCTTTCTCCCTAGCTCTCCCTCCCTCAGAATCCTACCCCCCCCCCCCCCCCCCCCCCCTTCCTCTCCTGCCCTTCCTACCAGGGTAAGAGCAATCACAACCGCGTCCAAACTGTGGTAACTTCCTCTCTCCACTGCGTCTGACCTTCCTGAACTTTCCATGTCGAAAGTAACTGGCGTTTTCCTTTTATTTCACGCACAATTGTGGGGTTCAGGGTCAATTTGACGTCAACAAGCTTTCTAGCAAGGCCATTAATTTACACCACCGTCTCTCTCTCGTATATAATGATTACACAACTATTCACCTTTCTCCAAGGACCCCGAGTGCTCCTCCGCCCTTCCGTCCCTCCCTCCCCTCCATCTTTCCATCCACCAGCTGTAGCAGTCTGCTCTCAGCTCGCTGCAATTTTTCCTAATTGATTTAGCCTGTACCTCCCATCTTCTTCCAGACTCTATGAGTCAGACAACATTTTTCAGCCGCCGTTACCCTTCACCCCTCATTGAAAAAAGAAGACGTGGGGTTTTTGCTTCCTACCATGACAAAACTTCACCTCTGCTTTCCACAGGAAAACTCGTCAGTTGTTCTTTTTTCTTCTTCTTCCTCCTCCTCTATACCTCAGCTCACAGCTGGCTTCGTCCTTGTGCTAAGACTGCAGGTAGTTCTCGAGAACCAGAGGTCGGAGAGCGCTCGAGCTTGGCAAGGTTTTTTCATGAGCTATCAGCTGGCATCTTCGCCCTTTCATTCGATATCGCTTTGCTGTGCAGATCTAAGCCCCCACCCCCACCCACCCCTCCTCCCTGGTTTTGGATAGTCGTGCCCTTTCGTGCGTTTGTTTGTGCATTCTTTTCTGTTATTTTTTGCGTGGCACTGCACGAGCATGCGCCCAGCTCTCGTCTTTGTCTATCAGGACTTGGCTGTTTGAATGACGCCCAACCGTTAGACGTAGGTGGATGGTTGAAGCATACCTCTTTTTCTTTGGCTGCATTGCTGAATGCACGTTTTGTTGGAACGATAGTCTAGTGAGTGTGCATGTTTATGTTGGAGCGTGTGGCGCGCGCGCGCGTTTGTGCATGCACATGACTGTGCGAATCAAGTCGCTAAGTTACTCCCTCGTGTTGCCTCTGCTTTCATACTAGTTTGTCTCAAAAAGTGGGCATAACAGTCTTAACTACTGCTCACTGTGCATCTGGGGAAAAGAACTGTGGAGAAAGTTTGAGCGTCTGTCTGTGTTCTTTGTCTGCTTCTCTCTAGCTCCCCAGGCAGAACCGGCTGACAACACAAAGCTCTGAGGCCAAAAATAGCTGGGAAAAGCCAAGTCTGAGAAACTGGGAAGCAACCACAAAAAACATTAACCGCTCATCCTCCTGCCCCTCTCCTCCCCCCCCCCCCCCCCCCCCCCTCCCCCTTACAACCAACCCCTTAACGTTCTCAAAGCTTTCACCCTTTGGCACACTCCCTTTTATACCCCCCATTCCCTACTCCATCTCCACCCCCAACCCCTCTCAGTCTTCTCCTCCTCCTGCAGATCAGATAAGATTACAGCCAACATTTTTTATACTGGCTTCTTCGTCATAGGGCTGCATCTGAGCGCTTACATCATCGCAGCAGCTGCGTGCCCTGCCGTCACAGCTTCGGAGCTTGCCATGCCACAAAGCGACCGTTGCAGACCGCCGTCCCATGAATGGAGCCGGCAGAGCAAGTCAAACTTGACTCATCGCAACAATTAGTGGCGGTGATTATTCAGCGTTCTCTATGAATCTCCGTCGGCCGTGTCGGAACAAAGCACGGAAAAAGTTGAGCTGCAGTGACAAAGAGCTGCAGAGGCAGGAAGAGGCAGGCGGAGAGGAGGATGAGGGAAAAATGATCCCGGGTCGGCCGAAACGAGGGGCCCACAGCGCGATGAAGGCACTCTCAACTGACAATCCCGCATGCTGGCAGGCAGACGAGTTTTCCATGTTCCCAGTTCAAAGTCATACATGCTATCTCTTCCATCCTGTCGCACTGACAGCTATCGATTTCCATGCGTATGTGCAGCAGATGGAAACCACAGAATCGATAAGCCTGAGCTAAACGGTATTACTCACCAGCGTAGTTGTCGAACATCGTCGGACGATACTGCTTCGAAAACTTCTCGCCCGGCGAAGTCAGACGAGCTGCGAGGCAGGATTTGCCGACCGCTGTATCCCCTACCAACACACACTTTATGTTGCTCTTGTCGGGGCGTCCCAGAGTACTGTCGTGGTTAGACTTCATGATTGGAACCCTCTCCGTCGTCATTGGAACAGAAAATTCCTGGTTCCTCTTTGAAACTCGGCTAGCTAGACAACACTAACACACACACACACTCGTCCTGTCCTTCTTCTACGGCTTGGCGTCTGCTAACTCGGCCGCGTGCTCGCCGAAATCGTTTATAAACTCTCCGTGACGTCAGAGGAGCGGTTGGGGTCGACCAATCGGAATCGAGCTAGGCGCAGTGGCGACATTCTTGAAAGTAGATCATGAATAAACATCGTCCTACGACAACGGTGGGCTTGCGTAGAGGAGGTTGTGACCCGAAATACGACAGGCGTGACTGAGAAGCGGGTGGGCACCGAGCAAGCAAGCACTCCTGTGTGATGCAGTCATTCACCTGTAAATGAAATAGAAAAGCTCTGCACTGCCCACGCATTGAATTCTTTTCCCATAGCTCTGTCGTTCACAGGGACTGTCAAGCCCACCAGAGTAATGGAAAATAGATTTGGGAGTGAGGCTTCTTCGGTAACTAAAAGTACAAGTACTTAGAAAAAATACCCTCTTGTGATGTGTCGCAATAGAGTCTATTAATTTCGTAAATGACTGTAGGTGATATCGACGTGTTTGAAGACGAGATGCTAATCGACAGAGGAAAGAATAATAATAGAGAAGGGGGAAAAATCCCGGAAAATAGAAAGTATTACATGTTCACCGACCGACCGACCTACCGACCGACCGACCGACCGACCGACCGACCGACCGACCGACCGACCGACAGACAGACTGACAGACAGACAGACAGACAGACAGACAGACAGACAGACAGACAGACAGACAGACAGACAGACAGACAGACAGACAGACTGACAGACTGACAGACTGACAGACTGACTGACAGACAGACAGACAGACTGTCTGACAGACAGGCACACACACACACGCACACACACGCGCGCGCAGGCAGACACCCACCCACAGGCAGACATGCACTCACCGGCAGACACACACACACACACACACGCGCGCGCGCACGCGCGCGCACACACACACACACACACACACACAGAGGCAGACACACAAAGGCAGACACACACTGGCAGACTCACTCTCTCTCTCTCTCTCTCTCTCTCTCTCTCTCTCTCTCTCTCTCTCTCTCTCTCTCTCTCTCTCTCTCTCTCTCTCTCCATTTTCTTCTCTATTGTCATTCATTACACGATTTAAGGGAACGTTTCTTTTTTGTTTCTTTAGATTTCAACGTCGATGAACCAGTAACATTCCTAATGTCCAGTAAGCAAATGAAGACGATAAGATCAATTAGCATGTTTTTGTATAAGGTATTTAAACGTAGACAGGATGCATGCCCTTGAGACCGCGGAGCGGGACAGTTTTTATATCTGTTGATTATTTTCTCTTGGATGTATTGGCATGTATTGACACTGCACTGGAAATGTACTGTTACTGTATACTTGAAA
>JAWQFJ010001937.1:0-5000 GCA_034096865.1 Theodoxus fluviatilis | reverse complement strand
GAGCTTTAAATCGACACTCCAAGACAGATCGAGTAATGAGTAATATTAGATCGCCGTCACCGCACTACTACAGCCACAGCACGAGACTCGTCATACCGGGCAACGCAAGCGATTTCACCGACAATTCTGACACCCTCATGTTGGCGCAACAGAAGGAAACCCAGTGCGGTTTTAATTCTACAGGTGTGCATTTGCTGCACGACTTCACTAGCAGGGAGATCCCTCTCTCTGCCACGCTCGCGCCACCCGTCTCCTCCTCTAGAGAGGGACCACCGTACCGGAAGTGCCTAACGAGACTTCCACCAATCAAAGCGTGCACCAGCGTCTGGTAAGTGAGCGGGGTCACGGCAAGTCCACGTGAGACCTAGCTACCTGCACATAGACTCACCATTACCCGCGTACCCTTGTTGTGGCCCAAGCAAAGCGTACCGCTAACGCACGCAAATTCACTCGCGCAACACCCCTCACGCACCCCCCCCCGCCCACACCAACCGAACGACACACAACACAGACACACACACACACACTACACGACCACTCAGCGTGCAATACGTGCGCGACACACACAAAAATAGAACGACGACCCACCCCGCACACCACATCGCACATGCACTCTACACGTCTGGACACCCACTGCATCACTGTACTCACAAATCATGTTGATACTCACACACACACTACACGCGCCCAAAACGGCATCACACTGTACGCACGAGCACATCACAGGGGAGAATCTCTACACACGCGCGACACGTCCACACACTACACACACTTACTATCTAGGCACATCATCACCACACACTCACTACTCCACACTCAGCACACACACACGTCCTCTCTACAACACACCTAGAACATTTACTTCACATACGCGAGGCGTTACTCGAGCACCTACACAACTAAGCTCAACACTGCATAACACACACTACGAGCACTTCACACGACAACCGCTCACACGGGAAAGAAGCACTTCTACATCCTACGCACAAAGCGTAGCTGCACACACGTACTAGGGGGTGAGCAGAGATATCATGTCTTCATTACACTTACACATCCACACTGTGGCCCACATTCTACCTACACATCACTATGATCTGCTAACTGCACGCACATCACTGTGGTGACTTTGAGTATGTGTCACGACGTCGGGGAACTCGGGTGACTAGTTTGGTACTAGCTATTTAGTTTCTATGGTGTGTGGCGCGAGTGAATATCTATGTGTGTTGTGAGGCAGATCAAGTGGAACTCTATTGTGAGATGAGTGCTAGCTTTTGTGCCCTAGTGCCATAAATTACGAGCCTTCGGTTGGAGGTCGCATACTGCTGTTTCAGGCAACGCTTGAGCAGTGGTCTTTGGAGATGGATGTGGTGGTTCGGTTTACTGGAATTGGTGTGTGAAACTTCGCAAAACTTCCTGTCGAGTTGTGCCACGTGACGTGATAGCGCTGGATGGCGTAGCTCTCATATATCAGTAGTCAAAATTAGAGTCGGCAGTGTCATAGTGACAGTACAGCATAGGCTGGTTTCTATCAATGTCATGGCTTGTCATGATACTCTTCGGTCGAAGTGTCACAGGGACTCAATTCGACATAGCCTTCTAACACTTCTCGATCTGGCTGTCGTATCACGGCAGGATTATTCGCTTATACACAAAATAACAATGATTAGGTTATAACTCCCTCGGAGACATCCTGTTCTCAGAAATTCATCAGACCCAACTTGGACAAGCGGAGGCCAGAACATTATGTCTGCTTGCTGAGTGAGTTCCAGAAGTACTAAATCCGCACAGTAAAATCGTTTTTTTAGGTTCGTGTGACTTCTTTCTGCACTCCCCAGGAGCAAACTATAACTTAAATATATATATCATGTGCAATCGAAACATCAGGGAACAGGATGCTCTATTTTTCAATCAATGTGTAACACCGCCCTACCCTCTTCACGCTTTGGCATCAGTATGCTCTTTTCTTTCCAATGGTCTTGGAGATGACTTCATAGCGGCAAAGAGATGTAGGTTCACTAATAGATGCGAATTGGTCCCTGTACTTCAGAACCCAGACAGGAGCGCGTTCCCACTGCCATGCATCATCTATGGCCTGCTCGAGAGACGTGTTCAGTTTTCACGATCGAATGGTGTGATGTCACCAATTTTTCGTACCAAGCACGCTGATCATACGTGACAGAACGGCTAATTCCCCATCACGGAACTTATATCTATAGCGTCTCACATGCGTAAGCATTGTGCACTGAGGGTCATCTCAGATACTCTCGTCTTCGAAAGCAACAACGTACAATCTGCGCGTTAGGTAGAGGAAAACGATAGAGTAGCTCTGAGGACACCTCGAGTATGCTTCGCCTTACTTTCTTTACCGTAACGTTGTCTCTATATTAGCAATCTCAATCTAGGACAACGATCTATTTGGACACGATAAGTTGGTGGTTTGCGTCACTCACAGTACCCTCTTCAATACAAGTGAGAAATGTGCTATTCAGAAAATTGGTGTCACTTGAGTGAACTTCGAACACGTCATGATCACGCCACCACTGACAAGCTCACAGCTGATGTGCTATGACAGTCCTAGGAATGCGCTATGTCTATGAGGGTTCTGTAAGTACACGGAGACGCAATATTGCAAGTGCGGCTATATTAATCTATAAGTGATATACCAGAAATCGCTATCACGACACTGCACAATGATAATGTATATACCCCAAGAACTTGGACGTAGAACGATCCGTGTGCCTACAAGGCGTACTGTAGGATGGACCACTTACAGGCGGTTTGGACACTTGAAAAACTAGGTCGAAAACACAACTCACGTTTTGTGTCACGCTTGTATTCCGATCATGTTAGGACTCTATTTAATTCGTTCTGCGCTATAGTTCAGATTGTGGAGGACAAAAGTCAGAACCTCACGCTAATAACCGCTCGAAGCGTTGTTCAGGCGTAGGCTGGATCATGCAGTACGAGTAAGTGCGGCAGTGCTCTATCTTGTAGTGAGATAGCGGTGTGTTTATATCCGTACCAGAGAGGGGTTTTAGTGATATAAGTGGTCGATGCGTGTGAGTATAATCATTACGTTGTGATATTGTCGTTTTGCAGTTTATAGTGTACTTCTGATAAGGGGTTTCGATATATAGTCACAGTAGAAGAGAAGGTGTTTTATATGACAGCTAGGGGGAGTTGTAGAAGGGTTTCTATCACGCAAGTGTAGATCGGATGACAAATAGCGTCTTTTATATGAGAAAACAAAGCAGCCGTTCTGATTGATTGTTTTCTCATATAAGATATTATTTCGAACTCTCCGGATCAGATAATGCACGTAGCTGCTGTATTGCGTTTTTTAATAGCTCATTCGAAGGGAAAGTTTGATAGTGCAGTTGTACAGACGAATAGTCATTATTTGCATAAGCAAGAACCAGTATGGCCGGAACAGCAGTGATCTGATAGGCGTCAGGCTATACAGAACGGACTGTCAAGATGTACAGATCTGATGTTGTACCGTGGCTTATTGTCTAGTCACTATCGGAGACTGGTTCTGACGCGGAAAGTCACACTAGACTAAGTACTTACAATTAGAAGTAGTAGGCTTCGTAGCACGATATAGTGTTCGCCTGTGTCGCGCATGTACTGTCCTACACGTCGCATTGGCGGACGTCGGAAAAGTGCAGGTACATAAAAAATCCCCCCGCGATCTCGTCTCACTAGGCTAGTGCTTTTCGAGCGACAAGGGCTTCCCAGAGTGTATGCATTCCCTCTGAGCTAGCTGATGCTTACAGTCATACCAAGTGGGAGTTCTCTATTTGTCACATACAGCTCATCGCGTGATTAAGATACGGACAAGTGGTATCATGTACTATGTATAGCTGCAGTGCTGTAGGTACTAAGTACATATATATATGTAACGATTCACCTCGTCTGCAATATGACTTGCGCCGTAAATACGGCGCAGCTACTCTCGGATCTGGTGAATCAAACCTACTCTCCTCCAGGGTACACTACTGGTTGTGAGTGCGCTGATGGCATGTCTCTTAGGTGTTACCTGCATCGCTTCTGTAGGTGCATACTTAAATTGTCCTGTCTCATGCTCTATTGCTTGCTCCGTTGTGCAGGCTAACGTCAGTGCAGCCGCGTTGATACATCAAGATCAGGTGCGCATCGTTGACTTTCTGCACGGTGAGCGGCCTTAAACGTACTAAGGCGATCTTTTATGTCGTACGCGAGAACACCGTGATGTCGCTAACTTGGCTTGTGATTGGTGGAAGTCTCGTAGCCTTCCGTGGCGGATGACTGCCCCTCTCAGAGAGACGTGAAGGAGACGGGTGGCGCGAGCGTGGCTGCCTACCTACTTGACGGCGAGCCCTGGCGAGGGCACAGGAAAAGAAGTCAAACTCGAGAGCAGGGCTGCTTGAAGTGCAGCATGCACCTGTAGAATTAAAACAGCTCTGGGTTTTCCTTTGTTGCCAAGTGGGTCAGAGTGGTGACCCCCTTCGTTGCCTTGACGACGTTGGATTGCGAGTGCCGGCGATTAAATTACTCATACCAGGGCAGTGTATTAAATGCCTCGAACGCTCTCTCATTTCTCTGGGGTACTCAGTTCTTTGACATTTATGGTAGGCAACCACAGAATGTGTGTCGAGGTCGGCACTGGTGTGCAGGAAACCATTTGCTATAAGCAGCTACATTTTTCTTCTTCTTCTTTTTTTAATACTTCAACAGATATTATGCTCCAGTAACCTTTGATAGTGAAAACGAATAATTTTTTATGTTGCTTTAGAGACATTTAAGTCTTCCATTTGAAAGAGAACGATTTATTATACTAGAAGAGAAAACTCCATGCCTTTCCATTTTACAAAAATATCGACGACATTTAATCGTTAGATTTTAGAGTAAGCTAGACATCATCGGGCTACGCACAGATCATATGACCTGACTGATCACATCAATTTCAGTCTCTAACTTACGTGTGTGAGTGCTCTTGTGATGAATCTTATTCAATTTCC
>JAWQFJ010001936.1:132787-159767 GCA_034096865.1 Theodoxus fluviatilis | reverse complement strand
GTGCTTGCTTCCTCTTTAAAGATGGGACTGGTTGTTGTGATTGAGCAGAAAAGAAGACCAAATCTTCCAGAACAGTGAGGCACAAGCAGCAACAATCAGTGCTCCTACAAGTTGCTGCAAACTGTGCCACATTCACTACGGAGGGGGGAAAAAAGCCAAAAATATACAGGGATGTTTGGTACTAAAAGTGGGGTGGGATGGGTTAGTTCATAGTTGGGACGACCAGCTTCATAGATTTATCTTCACATTCTCTAGTTTTTCAGTGTGTGTGTGTGTGTGTGTGTGTGTGTGCATGCGTTTGCACTTGTGCGCGTTTGTGTAAAATGTCATACATGAAAAATCAAATGGAATGAATGTACATCCTTTTTTCCTGCAGTTGCTCCCCCTGTGGGTTTGGGGTAAGAATTGACCCACCGCGTCTCCCTATGGGATTCGTAAGAAGCAAATAACTAGGGGACACCTTGACTTGATTAGCATTTACTCTAAACTGTTCTAGTGATTTTCGTGCTAAATGGCCTTACATAGCCTACAAGGCTAATAGGCCATAAAACACTGTCCATCCATCCTGCAGTTGCAAACATTTATTTATAGATCCTAACATACATGTATCTTTGTCACATACACACCTTTAACGCTCACATATTGATAAAATAGTGCATCATATTGACATAAGTCAATCTAACTTGGCAAGTTACATGATAGTGCTGTGAGATCATTATTACTGCAGTCACAGTGTAGAAATGGAAGTATGGATGGATGGTGATTTACTGCCTATCAGCCTTTGAAGGCTATGTAAGGACACTAAGCACGAAAATCACGAGCAGTATAGAGTAAACGCAAATCAAGTCACAGTGTCCCTGGTCATTTGCATCTTACGAATCGCGTAGGGAGACGCGGTGGGTCAATTCTTACCCCGAACCCACAGGGGGATAAATGGAGGTAACTGCGCTTCATGTTATGACCATTGTGATCTTGGTGTGATGTTTGCAGGTGGAAAGATGTTGTGAGGCATATTTCCTGGATCCGGACTTCCACCTGGCCATGGCAAGGGGTTGATCCAAAAGCAGAAGGGTAATTGAGAACAGTGGGACTTCATCTTATTCATGAGACTTTACTGTTGAGACAGTGTCAGGTTATGGTAAAGTCAGGGCTGTACCTTTTGGGAAGAGTCTTGAGAAAGCCTACACTGAAGTCTGTGTAAAATGGTCTGATGAATAGACATGTACAGTAATTACAGAAAAGGTAAAGATGTTCTTTTTCATATTGTGACTTTCCCAAATGATGGATTATGCTGCCTTGTACCACCTTGTCATAGGGCTACCTCTTTTTATTACTCCAATACCATCTCAATTCCCTGGGGATTGGATTGGATTGGATTGTTAAGGAAAATTAGTACCATTCGTCATTTTCTCAGCAGGCCACCAAAACGCTCATCACATTACTTGTTCTGTCTCGTCTTGACTATGGAAACTCTCTTCTCACTGGCATCCCTGACACTCTGCTTAATAAACTCCAGAAAGTTCAGAATTGCGCTGCTAGGCTAGTTTTTCAATGTCCCAAGCGTACCCATGTCTCTCCACTCCTACATACACTTCACTGGCTCCCCATCTCTCAGAGGATAGATTATAAAATTGCTACTTTGTGCTTCAAGGCCATCAACAACACCGCACCACATGCTCTTACAGAAATTCTTACAGTCTACACGCCCTCCAGATCTCTACGATCAGCTGCTGACTAGAATACTTAAGGTCCCCCGCCGTAACAAGAAAACTCAAGGACAGCGTGCCTTCTCCTATATTGGACCTGTAACCTGGAATAGTCTTCCTTTCTCAGTCCATCATTCCGACACTCTGCCTCACTTCAAAAGATCTCTAAAGACCCACCTCTTCCGATCCGCCTTTCCCGCTGAGCTGCTTCGCCTTACTTGACCTTGCCTGCATGTGCTGGGTATAATGTATAGTTTGTTCTATTGGACTTTAGTTTTTGTTTTTTTTATGTGTGTAGTGTATGAGTTTTTGTGGGAATGTGGTGTTGAGCGGTTGCATGAGTGTTGATTCTTTGGATTGTAAACGCCATGAGCTTGCCTGTCAAGGGAAGGTATGTGCCTAAATAAACTATATTATTATTATTATTATTGATTGATGGTGTTTTATGGCCTATCAGCCTTTGTAGCCATTAAGCACGAAAATCACTAGAACAGTTTAGAGCAAAAACGCGAATCATGTCACATTATCCCTAGTTATTCGCCTCTTATGAATTGCATGGGGAGACGCAGCGAGTCGATTCTTACCCCGAACCCACAGGGATGGATGGATGGATGGATGGAGTTTTACGGCCTATCAGCCTTTGTAGGCTATATAAGGCCAAGCAAGAAAACCACTATGAGTTCCAAGTAAGTGCAATTCAAGTCACGATGTCCCTATTTATTCACCTCTTACGAATTGAGCAGAGAGATGAGGTGGGTCAATTTTTACCCTGAACCCACAGGGGGATCGAACCCACAGGGGGAATTCCCTGGGGAACATGCAACCAGGCTGTGGATAAATGCGCCGAAGTTAGCTTCTACACCAACTCAGCCCTTACAGGCATTGTCCCATTTTGCCCCTGAGTGGGGAGAAGTAGTGTGAGCAAAGCACCTTGCTGAAGGATGCAACTCTAGAATCCACATGGCTTGGAACACTGCACCCACCAGTGGAAAGCGACTGCAGGTCAAGGGGGCTAACCACTCAGCCACGGAGCCCAAGAAGGCATTGTGTTCTGCATATCCCGTGGAAATTCAGTGTTGAAATATAGACAGTTTGAGTGTCTGTTTTGTGACAGGGCAGATGACTTCACATGTAGATTTCTTTTAACGACATGTGCATGTTTGTCCTTTGTCTGGTGTAATGCCAGGTTTTTATGCCACAAATTGTCAATATTCTTCTGCAATACATTTCATTAAAAGCATACTTTTCCTGATATATTAATCATGCTATTGGTGAGATGGATTGGTCAGTGCGATTTTTAATGCAGTAGTTTTGTAGCTTGGACACAGTGGAAGTGTCACACCTCATCACCTGAATAGTAGTGGCAGAAGTCGTTAGAGTACCTACCTTATCTTTGCCATGAATTTCATAGGAAAATTGAAGGGGTTTTCTTCCATTTTGTGAGTGCAGCTGATAGAGAGCTTGGTGAGCATAGGAATATTCTTGTGCCTACCCTGCTAATGCCATGATGTACAGTGTAAAGATTTATTTTGTACCTTTGTTTAGGGATTTTCCCTGTAAGTGCATAAAATGTTTTTCAATTGTCAGCACAGAATTTAACAAAATTGTCTGGGCAGAGACCCATGAAAAAAAAGTAGCTCTGCTAGTAAGTAAATTTAAGTCACCAAAAAAGTTTAATGGCGATATGTTATTACATTCTGAAATACATGTACAGCAGCTGGAA
Source organism: Theodoxus fluviatilis (assembly GCA_034096865.1). Classification (NCBI taxonomy): domain Eukaryota; kingdom Metazoa; phylum Mollusca; class Gastropoda; order Cycloneritida; family Neritidae; genus Theodoxus; species Theodoxus fluviatilis. Next base: position 156,338 of record JAWQFJ010001936.1, on the reverse strand, counting down.
GTATGGACTTGGTAGTGCTACAGTGGCCATTTTCTTGGTCACACAGATTTTGCTCTGGCCCATGTTTGTGTCAAATATTTACCTGGGGGAGAGGCTTGAATCAAAGTGGTCTGGTTGCTACCTCATATGACATTGAAGACTGAGAAAATGAAATGAGTAATGTGTGATGTGAGGGTGCAGTGGCTGTGGGAAAATGGCAAATTATACATTACTGTAATCAACACAAAAAAGCTTTTTAAGAATACTTTATTAGCAAAACAATATGTCCATTAACCCTCTTACGATCGGAGGTCCCGGAGCGTCCTGCAAAAAATGGCTTCTCTCCCGTGAAAGTCCCGCATGAGGCCACACTTACACTGGGCTCTGCCATGTTTACCATGGTTACGGTAATCTTGAGAGACTTCAAGCATTAGCTCTGCAGTGAATTTGCTATTGTCTGCCATAGTGCTTGTTTCTGGTGATCGAGTGCATTTTTCATAATTTTGGAAACATTGTGATGTCGGACAAGTTCCAGCCAGGTCCATCACATATTTTTTGCCAAGATAGCGATGCAGATAGTGTCGAATTACAATGCAGTCCGGATACGTCGAACGACAAAAAGGTTTGTGTTATCCGGGATTCGTGTTATCCGAGGTTCGAATAAGACGAAAATCCAGCCTCGACTTCGTGTTATTTGAGATATTGAACAAATTAACTTTATAACTAATATTTTGAGTATTCAGAAATACGAAAAAGTTTAATTTATCCAAAATGGAGACTTATTCTCTAGTCTGGGTGCTGTGAAGTATCTTGAAGACATTGCAAGATTACATACATGACTGCCTCTCACACCCGCAGAGATTCCAATAATCAAGAACTATCGTTTCCATGTGATTCCTAAAGGGCTGACTTGGCGCCACTGCTCTAACTGCAGCAACTAGTGGGCAGGTACAGAGACTGCAACGTCTTCAGAACTCTGCGGCAAGAGTGGTAAAGCAACAACCAAGATGGGCTCACGTGACTCCAATGCTCCAAGTTCTCCATTGGCTACCAGTTTGATAACAATTGGAATTTAAAACTCTTTCCATCATTTTCAAGTGTGCGACTGATCAGGCTTTATCCTACCTCTCGGACCTGGTAGAGTCTCATAATCCCATGAGGAATCTCAGATCCTCAAACTGACAACTGCTTCGTGTCCCACAACCAAGACTGAAAAACTGTGGCGATAGATCATTAATTTAGTGTTGTGGGACCCATACTGTGGAACCAGCTTCCCGAGTCACTGACGTCAGCTCCGTGTTTAGCTGCCTTCTAAAGTGGACTCAAGACTTAATTATTTCACAATTTCGTGCCATGAGCACATTCTGTGATGTGATATATGGCGCAAAACAAATGAAAATACATTCATACATACATACATAACGAGAGGATGCCGATGAAAGATAAAAAACAAGGGCAATCAGTTAACCGAGATTGGATTGGATTGATGGTGTTTTATGGCGTATCAGCTAGGCTATATAAGGCCATAAACTCATTGACAATGAGCCGCATCATATGACGCTGCAACGAGTCGCTTCATATGAAGCGGCGCATTAGCATAATTTTCTCTGTTGTAAGGGGCCCTGATCACACCAACAGGGTTTACGTAGTCTGAAACCATACCATTTGCTATTATTTGTGACCATTTAGTGACCCCTCTGACTTCACCCGGCCAGATTATAGCTGTTTAGGCATGTGCTAAGAGGAGCGAGATAACAGGCGAGTATGGCGTCGGGGCGGGAGCACCAAAGTGAGTTGGAGGAAGCATTAGAGATTGTTTTAGAGGAAGGATCTGATGTGGAGGAGGATGCTTTGCATGACATAGGTAATTTCAGTGATTCTGATCGCGATGATCATGATGATGGAGCTTTTCCTCTCGCTCATGATGAGGACACTGACAGTGATGGTGAATCTGGGTCAGCCACGCTGTCTGCGTTCGCGTCGACCAGCAGCGGTGCTGGTATTTCGGGCATGACTGAGGCTGTAGCAGGTCTTATCCCTAGTGAGATAGGAATACAACCTTCTCCCTCCACATCTGGTGTGCCTCGAGCTGATCCACATCTTCCTGAAGTGGATAGCGATGACGATGACTACATGTTTACATGGTCATGGAACCTGCACAATTTTCCAATCGTAACTCCTTTCGATGACAGTACAGCTGGCTTGCAAGTCAGGATGCCAGATGATGCGAAGCCTGTAGATTTCTACAGGCTTTTTATCACAAAAGATGTGATAAAGGCAATGAGAGTGGAAGCCAATAGGCATGCCACCTCAGTCATTCAAACCAAGTGAGCCAGTGGGCGTGTCCTGTCTCCAAGATCCATGTACGTGACATGGGTTTGCGTGACAGGTGAAGAAATCACGAGAATGCTTGCGATCCTCATACACATGGGGATAGTGCACAAATCCCGCATCACTGATTATTGGTCCACTGATTATTGGTCCACTGATCCAGCATTAGATTCCTCTTTTGCTCCTCAACTCATGAAGCATGAACGCTTTCGAGCTGTACTCGGTTTTTTCCACCTGCACGACAACCTGTACTAGGTGCCAAGAGGACAGCCAGCCCATGATTCTCTGCACAAAGTGAGACCACTTGTGGATCATCTGAGACAGGTGAGTAGCATGAAGACATTTTCATTCTTGTATTCAATTTTAGAAAGTTTCTTGTCTACTTACTGACTTACACATATTTTATGATATAAACTTACAATAAAAGCAGATGATTCTCGCTATTGCCAGTTATGTAAGCAAGCAATTGATCTACATGTTGTACAAATATTTTTATCATGATCACCCATTAGTTTTTTTAGATTGTATTTCAGAGACTAATATTACTCTCATTTATGTTTTCAGACCTTCAAAGCCCTGTACCAGCCTGGTCAGAACATCTGTATAGATGAGGCCCTCTGCCCCTGGAGAGGAAGAGTTCCCTTCAGGGTCTACATGAAGGATAAGCCTACCAAGTGGGGAATGAAACTCTACGAGGTCTGTGAGAGTGTCACCGGCTACGTGTGGGACTTTGAGGTCATCTGCCACATGCCAAACCTCAGCAACACCCCATATGATGTGTGTCATCGGCTGATGGCACCACTGAAGAGCAAGGGGCATATGCTGTTTGTAGACAATTACTACTGCAGCCCTGCCCTGGCCTTCAGTATGGCAGCTGAGGACACAGGAGTGGTGGGCACAGTCCGTGCAAACTGAGTGGGGATGCCCAAAGACCTCACGAGCCAGCCCATGCGTCGCGATGACATGGACTACAGGTGGCAAAATCAGGTTCTGGCTCTTCGCTGGAAGGACAAGCGCGATGTCTACATGCTCACGACAAAGCATCTGCCTGAGATGAGGATGGCAACATCTAGAGTGGAAAGAAGAGAAAAACCCACTGCTGTCCTGGACTATGTGAAGAACATGGCCGGTGTGGACAAAAGTGACCAGATGATTGCCTATCTGCCTCTTCATAGAAAGACTGTAAAGTGGTGGAAAAAGTTGGCTTTCCACCTCATCACACTGGTGATGATCCAGGCCCACTGCCTGCACAATGTGGACAAGAAGTCCAAGGGGAGGAAGACAATGGACCTGGAGACTTTTGCACTGTCAGTGTGCAACTGGGTCATTCTCTGAAGTTGTGTGCCATGTGTGGGTCCCCATTTGAAAACAATAATATACTTTACATTTTCCATATTTTGCTAAGAATTGACGTTGTTTGTAAAAAAAAATGATTAAAAAGATCATCTGAGAGCTTTTTGTGTTGATTTATTCATTGCTTTGTTTGTAATTAAATAAAATGTGTGCAATAATGTTCGAAAATGGCGGCTGCGTTTGTGACATCGCTTGACGTATTTATATCAAGAGGCTGGATGCAGTGTATTTTAAACGTGTAAACAACTTCTAAAAAGTTGAAACAAGTGTATGATGGATATAGTTTAAATTTCAATTTATACTTTTACCTAAAGTTTATTTGTATGTAAGATATACGACAATACCCTTGTTCCATCAGCGACGTAACATTCGTTTCCACCTAGTGATCCAGTGTTTGAAATTATTTTCCCTCCCAATCAAGTTCAAGCGTTGACTCTACATTCCACAGTCAACTACGCACTGAAATATTATTGCGCACTAACTAAATTTAGAACCATAATTATGCGGTTAAGCTGTGGATTTTGTGACTAAAGATTAAGGGTAAATTTCGTTTCCAGTTTGAGATGTTACGTCGGTAGTCATTAATGGGAAGATTTTACTATAATGGGTTCTAATATTTGGCACTATTTTTATTGCTTTCAACTGCGGGCTTCGGCGGAAGGATAAGAAAGTTAACTGTCCCATCTTCCACGTGGTTGTGTAGTTTTAGTTCACGGTTTGAATTTCGTTTCCATGCGGTACATTTGTGTTACGTCGTTGATCTACAGCCTGGTCTACCTCAATACGGCAAGAATTTATCTAAATTAACTGCTGAATTTGTATAGATAACTAGTTATTGTATTAAAGAAACCCTTTCCTTCGATAATAAACCTGAAAAGTATTGATTTGAAAAGGTTACAGAGATTCGAATCGACAGGTTTTAAAGCGGACTATTTTTGCATCTGGACATCGTGTGCACACATTGTAGGAAAAATAATCTTTTACGTACACATATTCACTATAAATAACATTGAGTGTATCGTTTAAATATTACACAATCCAATGATTCACATACTTTTGCATTATGATTCACTGAACATTTTATTTTCCTTTCGTTGTGCTTTACCCTCACTAGTGTAATGCGGAAGACAATGGTGTACGAATGTTTTGATTCCGAGTTACGTCGATGATGCAAAACAACCTATTTCACCTGATTTAAATGTCCATTATACGAACAAACATGCCTAGTACGCATGATTGTCTTACCGAATAACTTTTTAAATAAATTGATAACAAAAAAACATCGGCGATTGCTTTATTTTGAAAATACAGCTGATTGCTCTCTCTTGCGTAAGGTGGAAGACGAAAATGGCGACAATGGTGATCTTTCAATTCAGCATCAGTCGATTCCCTGTAGCGTTCATGTTAGCTCATGGAATAGCTTCTACCTTATATAATCATGAACATTCCACCATAAACTTCACTTACACTAGTTTTTATTAAATTTTGATAGGATTTATTTTTTGGGGTTAATGTCACAAGATTAAGCCCAGCTCCAGAGAATGACCCAACTCCCTGGCTGTGTGTGCAACTCCCTGGCTGTGTATCCCACTCCAGTTGCTGCTCCTGTGGGTGCCACTGCTTCTGCCTCTGCCAGCCCTAGTCTAGGTCCCAGCACCAGTGCCTCCCCCAGTCCCAGCACCAGTGCCTCCCCTAGTCCCAGCACCAGTGCCTCTCCCAGTCCCACACCCAGTCCCAGTGCCACTGTGAACAGGCTGGTAGACAGGCACTTCCTTGAGCCTCTCCCTACACCCCCAGGAAAGGACAGGGTACCAGCTGAATGCGTGGGCCTTCTCCATGATGCTCACTTCAGCTGTTTTCAGGCTCTTGACATTGCAAACCTCAACTACACAGAAATTGTCACTGTAGACTGTAGCCATCACCCCTTCTTGTCCAAATGTGAACAGGTGATTTTGTAGAATCTTGAAGTTCAGCTGTAGTTGCCAGATCTACTTCCTCAGTCCTAAGATGAACAGGGCGACAGATAAAGAAGAGTTGTTGCATTGGAAAACTGCAGGAGTCCAGCCACGAGAGTAAGAAGAGAGTCAGCCACTTTCAGGTGGTTTGACATCTTGCCAGGCACTAGCTTTGGAATTGAAGTTCTGCTTTGACCACTCTTGAGATATTGTCTTGAGGTGTAATTCTAATTAATTAATTAATTAATTAATTAATTAATTAATTAATTCAGCTAACTACTTAAACTGAGGGTAAAACAACTTCCCTGGTGGAGGTAATAAAATACATCTAACGCACAGAGGAAAAACCAACAAACTTTATTTGCATACAAAAATAGCACAAATTTGTTCTCAGATGACCGAGTTAGGAGCCAAGGAAATCTGGCAAAATGTGCAAGTGTTCCAGCTGATGGAGTTTTTTCCCCAAAGGTTGCCGATACCTACTGGTTCAAGAAGTAGGGAGGGTAGCATGAACGGAAACAGTTTCAGCAATTTTTTAACCGAAAGATTTCACATCAAAGTTGAATGAATTGGACAGGATAGGAAGACAAGTCAGTGAGTAACAGTGCTGGATCAAGAGCTTAGGAAACAGTTGGTCTGTTGCAGATGATGATCAACTGCAGGTGCTGAAAGCAAGCTTTTTGCAACTAGGTGAGGAGTGAACAAACAAATGAATAAATGAATGAATGAATGAATGAATGAATGAATGAATGAATGAATGAATGAACGAACAAACGAATGAATGAATGAATGACGGACTGACTGGCTGACTTTTTACAGCTTATGCAGCCTGTGTAAGGCCATTAACTACAATACAAGAAGGGCAAAGCCCATACGACTCACATGCTTGACCTTGGCCTTTACATGACCTTGACCTTTAGATGACCTTGACCTTCATGTGCCATTCAAGGTCAAGGTCAAACAACTAAACCTAGCAATGACACACTAAGAACTGCTTTACACATTTTTCCTACCAAAATACATGTGACCTTGACCCAAGGTCAAGGTCATCCAAGGTCATGCAACACAAAGCTGTTAATTCAAGAAATAGGAAGCACAGTGGCGCTTATTGGCACTTTCTACCATGATATATAGTCACTTTTAGTGGTTCACTACCCCATTTTGGTCACATTTCATAAGGGTCAAAGTGGCCTTGACCTTGATGACATGTGACCAAATGTGTCTCATGATGAAAGTATAACATGTGTACTGCAATGATATAAAGTTTGGAAGAGTTATCTTCCATAGTTCAGGGTCAAGGTCACTTCAAAATATGTATACAATCCAACTTTTAAAAGTTCCTGTGACCTTGACCTTGAAGCAAGGTCAAGTCACTATGTATGTTTTTTTGACATCTTGTCATCCTACACCATCATGCCAAATTGGGTGTTGATAAACTTAATAGTCTCCGAGAAAAATCCAACGTTAAAGGTTTTTTCGGATGCCCGGACGGACGACACGGGTGAGTACATAGACTCACTTTTGCTTTGCATGTGAGTCAAAAAAAGACGGCCAGAAACAAAGGATCTGAAGCATCTTTTCTAGAAGCTCTATCCCAACTTCAATTTTCCTTCAAACCAATCAGTGGTGGAAACTACCCCGATTGATTCTGAGCATTGACAGTCTGCTTGCATGTCAGGGATACTTACATTTTCCTGTATGATGGATGGATGGATGGATGGATAGTGTTTTATGGCCTATCAGCCTTTGTAGGCTACGTAAGGCAATCGAGCACAATAATCACTATCTAGAACAGTTTCCAGTAAATGCAAATCAAGTCATGGTGTCCCTAGTTATTCACCTCTTACGAATCTCTTAGGGAGACAAGTGGGTCAATTCTTACCTTGAACCCACAGGGGGGATTTTCCTGGGAGACATTTTGCAGAAAGTAAAATCTTACCAGAACTGACCTGCTGAAAGAAACTCTTGCTGAAATAAAAGGTAGGGAATCCTTGTCTTCATGCCCTTGTGGGTTTGTGTCAGAAGTGTGCAATTTAGCAGCAAGACAGCACTTAGAAGACAGAGTTGCTGTGTGATGGCGGAGGCATTTGTTGCTGATCTGAATCCTCAGACTCAGATGAAGTCAAATCTTGCTACACTTGAAGAAAATGAGTCTCCATAGAAGGAGTCTGACATAGAAGTTTTCTTTCTTGTGTCAAACTGGAATCTGTGCTGTCCTGATAGTTTTGATACTTGAAATAGTTTTGAATAATGAATAATGAAAGACATGGCTGTTTTGGGGTGGGATGTAGTTCAATGACATCTGTAGAAAATGAATATTTGGGCGTTTTCATGGTGTTGAACCTGTCTAAGTAAAGACGTGTACAAGCTGAAAAAATAAGCATGCGACTAGGTACTGGTGACACAGTATACTGCCAATCAAATCTATAGGACATTCTCACTTCTGAAACGGAAATTCAGCCCGAGTTTTGTCCCATTTACTTCCACTAGTTCCGGTAGACTGGTAAAAATAGAAGCTCATGGGATGATCGCTAGATCGTGGCAAAAGGATGACATTAAAGCATGCAAAAAGATTAATTAGATTAAAAACTATTCGAAAATAGTCATATTAGACTGTTTTAACGTATACTTTCTGCACAAAACCCACAGAAGATAAGTAAACAAACCTCACCGTACGTACTTAGCTGGCTAGCAGACGCACGCGATCAAACCATAGTCACTACGCCAGCAGACGATCGAGCTAGTGTGATATAATGTTTCATGTAAAGCTCTAATGAGTAGCAGCAGATAACTGTTTAGTTCTGGCTTGAATTGACAATTTCGTTTCCCTGGTCTGGCGAGGACCGAAAATTCACTATCATCCAGTCGATCAACTTGCGCGCACTCGGCGTAATGTAAAACTTCACATAGTTCGGCTTGTGGAGATGACATTAACCGTAGATTTTAGTTGTGCGGGGTAGACCACCCTCCAAAAATTTTGAATAGTTCTTTTGATATCAGTGTTTAGTAATTATTGTCGGATCAGATAGTGAAACGATCACAAGCAACTTAAACGAGCTTGAGAGCAGCGCTTACATTTGATTCGGCAGCTGCAGTCGAACTCGGTCGGTCAATCGATGTCTGACATCACACTTTGAGATTTCAATAACTTCATGAAGTTGCAGTAGTTGCTTGTTTGCTGGAATGCCATATAGCTTGACAACTTTTCCATAAATAATTTTGCCACGATGGTTATGGCAAATGACACAGTGCTGTTTTCCACCCCCACAATTTGAGCGATCTATAATATTCAGTGCACACGAAATGTTCGAGAATGCAACCGGCAGCTGCAGTCGAACTCGATCGGTCAATCGATGTCTGACATCACACTTTGAGATTTCAATAACTTCATGAAGTTGCAGTAGGCAGGTTTCACGATAACTGAGCTCTTGGATGTGTGTAAACTTTGTGTTCAAATTACTTGTTTACTGTGTTGATTTTCATTATTTTTTCTGTTGTGCACGCATCAGAGTAATAATTGAAATACAAAATTTAAAATGAAAAAAAAAAAAGTTTGAGCATGTGCTTGCGAGAGCGCTTTTTTAAAAGCGATCGTGTGGATCTTGACAGACGGCATTTACTTTCTGTGTCATGACCACATTTCGAAGTTTGAGTGCAGACACGAAAACAACACCCAAATTTAATAACAACTGTGTTATTCAATCCAGCTATCATCAATTTAAGTCTCTGAATCAACAAAATAAAAAATAAAAATGAATTAGAACGTTAAAAGCCTCAATGGAAAATTTTCGCCAATCAGCAGAAGTCGTCTGTCAGAAAAAACGCACGTGCCTTCCCTGCAAAGCAGGCCTATTTTTACAGATCGGATGCCTTTTTTACGTTGTTATTTTTGCTTGTTGGTATTATTTCATGGATAATCTGCATCGGAAAGTCGTTATTTCAGCAACAGAATTAAAAAGTCGCAAAAAGGAAGCATTTTCTTCGATCTCTGACCAGCGTCTGTCAGATGACGCAACGATCAGCAGCCTTCAGTTTATTTCGGAAATTTCCAAGTATTTTACCGTACGTGACGAACAAGCACGCGAGATCGTTTGAAAATAAAAGAGAACGAGACACATCGCAGAGAGAAACACGTTTCACCGTTTTTAGTGCCTTTTGGTCGAGTTTTGCTGTGTCTGTCAGCAACGATCAACAACCACACGATCGAAACAGCGACACACGCGAACAGATTTCCGTCGCTTGTGGCCGGCAAGTGATGAATGCTTGAGTATGTTTGCAGAGTTTCGAAAGCAAAAACGTTTTTCTTTTGTCTCCCATACTTGTAATGGTTTACTTTGCACTTGTTATTGTGAAAACCGACAGTTTGTGGGTACCAGCAGTTAATCCTGGCGATCGCTGGTCGATTGTTGCCTTCTGTCACAGGCGGAGTTGGCGATTGGGCTAGTCCACTGTTGCGGCACCCCTCTCGCTCAAGCTATTTTTAGAATGCCGTTGTCTCTCAACCGCTGCTCAGCAGTTTGGAATGCTCTCGCAGGGGGTGTTGGGTCAAGAGTACTACGAAAGTGCTGAGTACGCCGATTTAACTACCCTACCTCAAAACAGAGCATCGCAGAAACACGTTTCACCATTTTTAGTGCCTTTTTTCGAGTTTTGCTGTATCTGTCAGCAACGTTCAACCACCACACGATCAACACAGCGACACACGCTAACATATTTCCGTCTCTCTCTCTCTCTCTCTCTCTCTCTCTCACTCACACACGCATGCACGCACGCACGCACGCACACACACTTTTGGTAAATTAGTTGTAGATGTTTGTTTTTTAAATTTACAATGCAAAAGTGTTGTGGAGACTCTCCAGACTTCATTTGTGTTAAACTCAAAACTTGATTTTTGATGATTTTTTTTACGAAGTAGCAAAGGCTGTGTGCCCCCTTAAAGCTTGCATGTATGCATTTCTGATTGCTTTTCTATGGCCATAAGTTAGGTTGTACTGAAATTGAAGAAGTTTGGGATTGTTTTCCTTGAAGCAAGTAACTGCGAGTTTGACCCCGTTTTTGAATTTGGGGGGGGGGGGGGGGGGGGTCGTTTGAGTCCACCCATGTCATTGTGATTGAGTCAAATATCTATCTGTTGTGTGGATATGATTTATAGATGTTTGGTTTTCAATTTTAGAATGATTTCTTTATCTAGTGATGACTCCTGAGGTCTACAGGAAACGGTAAAGACAAAATTATTCTAAATTTAGCGTCATTTATCTGTCAACCATCCTTCTGATCAATGTTGTCACTTTTATTGCAAGTTTAATACTTTTCTTAAGGTGTACATAGTGTATGTTAAAGATGATTGTCATTGGTTGCTTCCAAACAACATTTTGTAGCAGTTATGATGCACTGAAGTTGTAAAAGCATTTTTTGTGGTTTCAGGATATAGGGTCTTTGAAAATCAATAACTTTGGAAATAAGTATGTTCATATACATTTTTTTACTGTTTTAGGTAGAAATAAAGTTGAACTCTTTGTGCAAACTGTTTTTGGGCCCCTGGTTGACTTTTTATTTTTCATGAATGATTGGGTGTAGTGGTAAACTGCAGTATGCAATATCGTGAAACCTGCCAGTAGTTGCTTGTTTGCTGGAATACCATGTCGGATCAGATAGTGAAACGGTCACTCGTGCATTGACTTTTGATGTGAGACCACGACACTCTGATCTCCGCAGGTGTGTTTTGTTTGCGTTGTAAAGTTTGAGAACTAGCTGTAAGTGTAAAAATGGTCAGTTATTAATATAATCGATGATTTTAGTTGTAATGAAACTTTTTGTGTGTTTTAATGCCATTTTCTTGTCATCATTGACCCGATCTTACAAGTTAGGCCTATACATTACGCCGTGCGGGCAAGTTGATCACTCAACTCGATGACAGTGAATGTTCTATCCTCGCCAGACCAGGGAAACGAAATTGTCAATTCAAGCCAGAACTAAACAGTTATCTGCTGCTACTCATTCGAGCTTTACATGACACAGTACTGTTTTCCACCCCCACATACATGTACTTTGAGCGATCTAGTAAGTAGTATTCAGTGCAGACGCTTTGAGGATGCAACCGAAACTAGGTGGTTCTACCTAACACGTTGTTTTTTCGACAGAGAGCGCCGAGGATAATTCCTGCAGGGTATGTTAATGAGAATGTCCTATAGGAGGAATTTATTTAATCCATCAAATGTGCCATTTAGGAAAATGATAAAACTTCATTTTCTCTTAACCCTCTTAGCCCCAGACATTAAAATTCGGTACACCCGCCGTGAGCCCAGATCGTTAAAAGTCGGCAAGCCTGGGTGGCTGTCTTTAACATCTGTTTCCACTTCTAGAAGGGTCCGGCCGTGAGAAAGTTTATATTAGCTCCACAGAGGAATGACCACTGCAGATTGCATTACATTTCCTGGTTTCCAAAAGCCTGGGAACGACCAGCAAGGAGTGTCATTTGCTCTTGTTTGCCTCACTCGCGACATGAGTTGCAAAATGGCTTCTTTCAGTGGAGAGTAGTCTGAATTTGAGGCTTGGTACAAAGATATATTACACCAAATTGTGTCTGAAAAGGACAAGTTGAAGGAAGAAATGAACAACAAGAAGGGCAAAGCCCATACGACTCACATGTTTGACCTTGACCTTTATATGACCTTGACCTTCAGGTGACCTTCAAGGTCAAGGTCAAACAACTAAACCTACCAATGACATCATACACAAAGAAATGCTTTACACATTTTTCCTACCAAAATACATGTGACCTTGACCCAAGGTCAAGGTCATCCAAGGTCATGCAACACAAAGCTGTTAATTCAAGACATAGGAAGCACAATGGTGCTTATTGGCACTTTCTACCATGAGATATAGTCACTTTTAGTGGTTCACTACCCCATTTTGGTCACATTTCATAAGGGTCAAAGTGACCTTGACCTTGATGATATGTGACCAAATGTGTCTCATGATGAAAGTATAACATGTGCCCCACATAATTATTAAGTTTGAAACAGTTATCTTCCATAGTTCAGGGTCAAGGTCACTTCAAAATATGTATACAATCCAACTTTGAAGAGCTCCTGTGACCTTGACCTTGAAGCAAGGTCAACCAAAATGGTATCAAAAGATAGGGCTTGCTTTGACCTATATACCACTTGTAGCTAAGGTCGCCATTCTCAATAACGTGGGAGAAAATTGGGAAAATGTGAAAAATGACTGTTTTTGAGACCACATTTATGGCTCCTGTGACCTTGACCTTGAAGCAAGGTCAAGTCACTATGTATGTTTTTTGAGGCCTTGTCATCATACACCATCATGCCACATTTGGTGTTGATAGACTTAATAGTCTCCGAGAAAAATCCAACGTTTAAGTTTTTTACGGACGCCCGGACGGACGGACGCCCAGACGGACGGACGGACGCCCGGACGCCCGGACGACACGGCTCAGTACATAGACTCACTTTTGCTTCGCATGTGAGTCAAAAAGTCGGATGTAGACATATCTGAGGGTCCAAAAGATTAAGGAGAGCAGTAAAGCAAGTCAGATCCGGAGGATGACATTTCGCTTGCCAACCTCCAAACAAAATGGCAGACTGCTACCACCCAGCCCGTCAATGTTTTCAGCCATTCGACATGGATGTAGGACTACGCCACAACCTTGCAATTAAGTATCCCTTTTGGATTTCTTCTTCTTGTTCATGCTGTGTCATCCTCACTGTCTTCCTCACTGAACTCTTCTGCTGCGTGTTGGCCAGAATGATGGGTCTCTCTGTTACTGCCTTTTCACAAAGTCCACTGTCATGTCCAGTGTGGCTTCCCCTGATGCAGCAAGAGCATCACAGACTCTCCTGTCAATGCTGGAAAAAGTTTTGCCATAGAGAAGAGGCATGCCAAAAACTGTGCAAAACTTTTGCAAGGCAGCATACCCACCACCAATTTCGTGGGAATACAGCACAGCACGCCTGTTCATTTCAAACCCTACGCTCTTTTTGATGCGAGGTGAAGAAAAGCATTTTCTTACCTCTCCACATCGTCCACAAATCATAGTCATCTCCTGAGAAAATCCAAGAGGGGCGCCAGCTCGTACTGAGAGACGATTCTCGAAGCACTTTGGACACACTGCATCCGAAATGAGTTCATTGAGCTGACCGATCTCTGTCAGAATCCACACTCGGTCGGCTGCACTGGGCATGACATACTCCTCTCGAAATCTCTCCAATTTCAATCGCGATGAGGATGGTGCCGGATCATCAGTAGATGTAGAGGGGACTGGTGTGCTGTAGCTGGAACTTGACGCCAGCGGTTCAGCAGCCGATGTAGATGGGACTGGTTCCGACGATGACGATGTAGCAGTCGCTGATAGTGCGCTCGCACGTGTGGCTGATGTAGATTCCACATCACCAGCCTGTCATCCCTTCACAGCTCGTGCAACTGACAGTTGCTCCTTTCTTTTCTTGCTTTTCTTGCATTTAAAAGCACCTACAGTGTGCAATTTTCGTCCAGGCATGGCAAAATGTATGAAACTGACAGTGCAACAGCTCGTATGGCATCTATTTTGTCTCTAAGCCGCATTGCATTGTGGTAGCGATTCCAGCTCTCCGATTGGTCCATTCGCGACAGCTGACCAGATCTCATACAATCTAACTCTTCTTTGCTGCCATGTAGCTCTATGGAGAGGAAGTCTAGAAGAGTTACGTCCCTTGCAATTTGTAGACGACATGTGCCGCCTTCCAGTGATACCTAAGGGGAGTTCAGAAGGCGCAGTGCTTCATTGCGCTTACTCAGCGCTTAATGTGATTCACTCCTGAACGGCAATTTGGGGCGCGATTCACTCAGCGCTCACTCAGCGCAACGCAGCGCTGTGAATCACCAATCCGACGTGCAGCAGTAGGATTTCGCAGCAAAACAAAATGGCGTCTTCGATCCCGCTCTGGCCGTCGACGCGTACAATAACCCTCAGAAACATCATTTTGGGACTGGAACGGGCTTTATTTGCCCCAAGCGCCCTGTATGCGCGAAGAATGGCAAGTAAGGATGACACCGTAGTGGACTTTATTCATGCAGAATACATGTAAACGTGCATAAACGATGTCTGTGGCAAAGAAAATATTTTCTTCGCGCCTATCAACACAACATGGGGCGCAGAAGATTTACCTCCCCTTTAACAAGTGAAGCGCTGCACAAAATCTGGGGCGTTCAGGTGAGCAATGAAGCGCTCAATTGCCAACATTAAGCGCTCATGCAGCGCTGAGTTGTTATGAACAAGCCTCTAATTTGCACGGGTTCATTCAAAATTTTGGCCCATTGCCAAGACCCAAACATTGCAAATTTTGATGAAATATTGCACAAGAAGACTCGTTTGGTAGATGGGTGGTATGTTTTATTGCTGAATTTAGCCCATAAAGAGTTCGTTTTCATACTAAAGTAACATTGGGTCCATATCTAGAGAGGTCACAGAGTGCAAAATCGGCAAGTTTTCAAAATCGACAAAGTAAGCCCAAATTATTCATTTCCACTGCTGGGTCTCCCCTTAACGAGTTCAATTACTTGATATAATCATATTTCTGATGTTTCAAAGATTATGATTTTGTTTAGTTCCACATACTCTCTCATGCACACAATCACACACACACACACACACACACACACACACACACACACACACACACACACACACACACACAGGGCAGCTTACCCAACATTGTTGGCAGGCTTCTTGGGAGGAACTTCAGGATGCTGGTCCAGACTGTGAGAGCGTTTGAGCGGGTTGAAGGGGTTGCCTTCCCTGGGGCTGAGCACAGGGGGGGTGATGGGGTTTTGGGGGCTGGTGGCAGGTTCGTGGTCAATCCTCAAGGGGTCATTGAAGGGGTGATGCTGATGACATAACAAAATGGCCCAGTTAATCCACTAGAATTTCCACAATTTGACAAGAGAATTTTAGTAAAAAAGTTTGTTTCTTTATCGATGCAGATTAAATTAAAAACATTCTTATGAGAAATCTGTCCCAGGAGAACTATCAAGCTCAGCAAACTAGAACAGTTTCCTTGCCAAATGATCTCCAATGATATTCAGTTTGATTTTTCCAGGAAACCAATCTTCACAATTTTCTATAAATTTTAATGCAGGTAATTTGAAGGATTCTAAAGCCTATTGTAGTAAACTTTCATTCCCTACCATGTTTCAGTGAAAAAACTGGTCAAACCAATCAAAGTAGTGAGTCAGGTAACAAAAGAGGCCCCTCCTATAAATCATAATGCCACTATTTCAAGGTACTTTAACTGACATAAGTCTTTTCTTAGTCTTTTCAACACTAAGATTTGTCAAGTTACACAGCTCCAGATAAAAACCTCCAATGGTTTAACAGCGAACAAGTTCACTGTCAAGCCAGACCGGGACAACTCACCTTCCTGACATCCGCAATCTGCCAGTAAGACTGGTTGGTGCTGGCATGGTGGTAGTAGTAGTGCTTGAGTCTTTTGCTGTAGTGTACCATCCAACCCTCCGCTTTCAGGTCAGCAGGCAGCTCGGGCTCACCCTCAATGGACAGGGGGCTTGGAGTGCTCTGTGAGCTCTCCCCAGGGCTGGGGCGACACTCCGACACGCTCACCTCACTGTCCAGACTCTTGGAGCGCTCAGTCACTGGCTTGGCGTCCACGGCATCCATCTCTAAGCTGAACATCCTGGTGGGTGCTAACATTACACTGGGCACAGGGCACTGGATGGGGCACTCCTGAGAGGGCGAACCCTCAGTATTCCTAGAAGGAGCTTCCCAAGCTGAGGTGATGTGTGGCTTGACTGAAGCTGGTCCACTGCCGGAGAGACAAGAATGTCTCCCCCAGGGGGAAGGGGAACTCCACTAGGAGACACACTCCCCTGAAAATATAAACAAGGTCAAACAACTAAACCTAGCAATGACATCATACGCTAAGAAATGCTTTACACATTTTTCTACCAAAATACATGTGACCTTGACCCAGGTCAAGGTCATCCAAGGTCATGCAACACAAAGCTGTTAATTCAAGACATAAGAAGCACAATGGTGCTTATTGGCACTTTCTACCATGAGATATGGTCACTTTTAGTTAGTGGTTCACTACCCCATTTTGATCACATTTCATAAGGGTCAAAGTGACCTTGACCTTGAGGATATGTGACCAAATGTGTCTCATGATGAAAGTATTACATGTGCCCCACATAATTATTAAGTTTGAAACAGTTATGTTCCATAGTTCAGGGTCAAGGTCACTTAAAAAAATATGTATACAATCCAACTTTGAAGAGCTCCTGTGACCTTGACCTTGAAGCAAGATCAACCAAACTGGTATCAAAAGATAGGGCTTACTTTTCCCTATATACCATATATAGGTGAGGTATCCAATCTCAAAAACTTCAGAGCAAATTGAGAAAATGTGAAAAATGGCTGATTTTTAGAAAACATGTATGGCCCCTGCGACCTTGACCTTGAAGCAAGGTCAAGACACTATGTATGTTTTTTGACGCCTTGTCATCATACACCATCATGCTACATTTGGTATTGATAGACTTAATAGTCTCCGAGAAAAATCCAACGTTAAAGTTTTCGGACGCCCGGACGGACGAAACAGGTGGGTGAGTACATAGACTCACTTTTGCTTTGCATGTGAGTGAAAAACACGGGGTTGCTGACAAAATAGTGGTACCCAGTTTTTAAACAAGAAGGGCAAAGCCCATACGACTCACATGTTTGACCTTGACCTTTATATGACCTTGAACTTCAGGTGACCTTCAAGGTCAAGGTCAAACAACTAAACCTACCAATGACATCATACACAAAGAAATTTATGCTTTACACATTTTTCCTACCAAAATACATGTGACCTTGACCCAAGGTCAAGGTCATCCAAGGTCATGCAACACAAAGCTGTTAATTCAAGACATAGGAAGCACAATGTTGCTTATTGGCACTTTCTACCATGAGATATAGTCACTTTTAGTGGTTCACTACCCCATTTTGGTCACATTTCATAAGGGTCAAAGTGACCTTGACCTTGATGATATGTGACCAAATGTGTCTCATGATGAAAGTATAACATGTGCCCCACATAATTATTAAGTTTGAAACAGTTATCTTCCATAGTTCAGGGTCAAGGTCACTTCAAAATATGTATACAATCCAACTTTGAAGAGCTCCTGTGACCTTGACCTTGAAGCAAGGTCAACCAAACTGGTATCAAAAGATAGGGCTTGCTTTGACCTATATACCACTTGTAGCTAAGGTCGCCATTCTCAATAACGTGGGAGAAAATTGGGAAGATGTGAAAAATGACTGTTTTTGAGACCACATTTACGGCTCCTGTGACCTTGACCTTGAAGCAAGGTCAAGTCACTATGTATGTTTTTTGAGGCCTTGTCATCATACACCATCATGCCACATTTGGTGTTGATAGACTTAATAGTCTCCGAGAAAAATCCAACGTTTAAGTTTTTTACGGACGCACGGACGGACGGACGGACGCCCGGACGGACGGACGACACGGCTCAGTACATAGACTCACTTTTGCTTCGCATGTGAGTCAATAACCACAACTATTTTTTTCTTTTGGCCTCAGCAAAAAAAGATACAGATTTGGTAAAATCAACACAAGGCAAGAAAACAGGAAGAAAGATTCTATGATAATCCAGTAAAACTGTCCTATATGGTCCACAACCCTAGTTTGACTATGCAGTCTCTGACTTAGAACTTCATCACAGTGGTGATTAGATACACACACACATGTACACACATGCACGCACGTTCGCGCGGGCGCGCACACACACAGAGAAGGAGTGAGCAAAGAGAACTGATGTACATTCATTATGTCAGTCATTGCACAGAATGGGAGACGCACCATGGTATTTGACAATGACATCGCAGAGAGAGAAAAAAAAGGTTCACAAAGTGGAAATCCAGGTAATCAGTATTGTCACGAACTTGGTCACTCATTGTCTTTGGTATCCGCTGAAAAGCACTGATATTCAAGCAAACTTGCGGCTTTCAATGGTTCCCTCGCTCTTCTGACACATGCATGCCACATGGGTTTATTTCTTTCCTTTTCTAGCAACTACATATGCAACTCAAGCAATAGTGTGATCAGAAAAAAAAATTATTCAAAGCTTGACTTAGATTTTACAAGAGCAAAATTAAAAAAATAATAATAACCTTAACAATGTCAATTTGAAAAAGTTGACACAATGCCCATTATCTAATATTCACATTTCCATTATGCTTTACTCCCCCTAAAGGTTTGTTCTAAGTAGGTGAAGCTTCACGTACTTCAACGAAGTAGCTATCTTATACGACCAATCAGGACACACAACTAGACTGAAGCTTCAACCTGATTGGTTACAAAAGACTACTACCTCAGCGAAGCAGGCAAACCTTCACACAATTAAAACGCACCTTTAGCTGCCCCACCTATACCACCCCTTGCTGCCATGCAAAGGTAAAAAGTGTGAACTAGCTCTCCAGTTATCATACTCAAACACACAGAGCTACATTTATCGCCCATGTGGGGATAAACAGGCAGCACTGCCCATAAGTGAACATCTGACTGCTGAATGTAGAACAATTAGTCTGAAGAGCAAAACATGTGCGAGAGCTATTGGAACTTGGCTCACAGCCAGGTTGGCGCATGATTGGCAGCATGGAGCAGGGAAAGGCAGCATGGAGCAGGGAAAGGCAGCATGGAACTTTTCACGCCAAATAGCTACTCACTGAATGCATTGACAAAAGAAAGAAAGAAAAAAAGAAGGAAAAAGATAACAATAGAAGAGTAATAAGGAAGGGAAGTCAAGACACTGCTTGCATAATCTCCTGATCATCAGAGCCCCACGATAGAAGACTTCACAGAGCATCAGACCCGATCAAACATAGGTTGGTCATCATCATGCAACACAGGGGAGAGCTGAGAAAGGCAAGAGAGGGGCAGGGAAAGAGACATCGGCAGCTTTGCACACGGAGTGTGAAATGAATCAACCACAGAAATTGCCAAATACAAGTCTTTCTCATACTTTAACACAATGTACAGCTCTGTGTTCTGTACTGCCACGGCAGATTCATTCACCTCGGAACTGGCTTTGCTCTCTATGGGAATAACAACTACATTGCGGGGGGAAATCACTTTGGAACAAATTTCAGTCTTTAAAAATGCAGTAATGCAACATGACTTAATGCAATAGTTTACTGGGCAAACATATGAATTTTTTTGTCTGTCTATGACGAGAGTCAGTCATTCAAATCATTCCTCTCCTGTTCACAACACAAACTACTCCTTCTGCCAGTATTCCAACTCATTAGCATTAGAAGGTACCAGGCCAATCAGTAAAGCATGTCAATGTCAGCAAGGCAAGCAATTAAAATCTGCTCCAATAATGACACACAAGAGGGGGTTAATTTGAATCATATTCACATACGCTCACACACTCACATGCACACACACACAAAATAGAATACACGCATGCACACACACACACACACACACACACACACAAACATTAACACACACATGCATACTCACTCAAATGCACACACACATATACACAGAGATTAACATAAACAGGCAAACAGAATTCCAAAAATACTTAGTTAAATGAATTTTTTTCAAGCTAGCATGGACTTAGTGGCTTATTCGAGTCAGAAAGACGATTCAACACAGTTATGTTCACACCCTTCACACGACAGGAATGCATAGATGAGAAAATAGTTTTCTAAAAATAAAAGGAAAACGAAAAAAAAAGTTTAACAAATTCTGGCAGAGAAGCATACTTTGAAAAAATAAATAAAGGAACACATCTGACAAGCTCACAATTTCTGTCACTGACGTATTTCTTTTCCTTTCCCCCACAAGTGCTGTAACAAAATTTCAAAAACCCAGCACAACAAGTGCAAGATCATTTTGAAATCTTCATCCATTATAACACCCTAAAACAGGGGCGGACGAGGGGGGGGTTCCGGGGGTTTCCGGAAACACACACACACACACACACACCCAAACAGAAAAGAAAAAAAAAAGATTTTTTTTTCAGCAACAAAATTTGCTGCCTGAAACTGGCAATGAACATCATCAGAATGCACCAGATTGCACCCCACCCCCCCTCGCTTTGCAGTGTCAGATTAGCGGTTTGCGCCTTCATAGCCCCCCCCCCCCCCCCCCCGTGCAAAAAAAAAATTTGGAAACCCTCCCAAAAAATGAACTGATCCGCCCCTGCCCTAAAATGTGTGTCTTAATTAAATAATCTGTCTCTCTGTCCATTAATCTACCCATCTATTCATCCCCCAATCATCTTTTTGTCTGTCCATGTGTGCACACATTTTTACTTGTCTGTTTTAATGTCTGCCTCAATCCACTTATCAATGTCTATCCTTTTCTCTCTCTTTCTCTTATTTATCTCAATCTAATGTTATTTTCTTGGAATCCAAGGATGAAAAAAAAAATATCAATACCACATTCTTGGGTCATTTTCTATAATATAGAAATTCCTACAAATGCTTAGTTGAACCAATCATTTTTTGAAGCCACTCAGGAACAACCAGTATTGCAGAATTCTATTTCTCCATTAGTAGATAAACTCACATATTTAAAACTAAAAATTACAAGAATACTTAACAGTCAACTTCAAACAGCAACTTAAAAATAACATGATGAAAATTATCATTTCATAAAGACCAAGCCTTAATCTCAATTCCTTTAAAATGATTATCAAACAAACAACAAAAACTATCAACCATATCATTGTCAAAGGATTCAACTACATCAATAGTTTGGGAAATATGTCAAGCCTTTTAGCATTCAAAGACTTTTGCCAAGAATCCAAGACAGACATACAATTTGGTCGGAGTCCTACTGCTGGAGTGAAGGATGGACATGGGTGGACAGTGTTTTACGGCCTATCAGCCTCGTAGGCTCGTAGCACGAAAATCACTAGAATAGTTCAGAGTAAATGCAAACCAAGTCACTGTGTCTCTAGTTATTCGCCTCTTACGAATCGCGTAGGGAGACGAGGTGGGTCAATTCTTACCCCGAATGCACAGGGGGATGGAGTGAAGGAAAGAAAGGACAGAAAGCATCATCACAGCGGCTTGAAAGACAAATGCAAATCTGAGATAGAGACAAAAATCAACGCCTTGCATGGACAAACACACATTTCAAACAAGCACAAGCTAAGGTCTATCTACTCTTCATACAACATCTCTCCTTTAATTCACTTCAATACAAAACCGAAGGACCAACAAAATTGGCAACACTCAAGCATGCACGCAAGAGCACACCTGCAAACTCAGCCGCTAGCATCATGAAACTCTCGGAAGCACATCTGGCTTCTACCTACCTACACACACACACACACACACACACACAATCACACATTGGAAACAGAGATATTTCTAACTTCTGCTCTGACTACCAGCACAGCATATCTGAGAATAAATCATCAACACTCCACTTTAACTATGGTCCACTTGCTCCATCTTGACAGGAACAAGCTCAAGAACGGGGCCTCTGTCTGTCTGGGTCACCATAGGCACAAACACGTGGTTCACTGTGATGGGCTGCCCGATCATGCTTGGCTGGATGGTCAGGGGCAGTGAACCTTGTATGGGCTCTGTCAGGTTGAACCCTGTAGAAATGCAGGAAGCCCTCACCAGGTCAGTGGAGAGGGAAATGGAAGGCACTGGCACAGAGCTAGCTGCCACTGAGGAAGCCATGGTGGGTATCTGCTGCTGATGTTCCACTTTCACAGACTCGGGCGCTGAAGCAAACGACCCCATGGAGGTCACAGTCGTCAGGTGCACCCGAGACATCTGACCATGAGAAAGGTACCCCGCGGGATCTGACCCAATCACAGTTTGCCCTGTGCTGGCATCTGTGTAGACCAGCTGCTGAATCGGGATGCCTAGCACGGAAGGATCCTGCTGAAGGATGGTTCCTGCAGTCAGGGCTGTAGTGGTCGCTGGCTGAAGCACAGAGGCCGCAGTCACGCCAGGTGGCACCAAAGTCTGCAGGGTGGAGGCAGCTGAGGCCTGCGTGGCCTGGAGCGGGTCTGAGCCATCCCGAGGAAGCAGGCCTGAGATGGAGGCCTCTGACAGGATGAGAAGCTGGTTGCTGGGGTCTGTGACCAGGGTGGCATTAGCAGCAGCAGCCATGGTGTCTGTCTGGAGCAAGGCGTCACCCTGGGTGTGCAGGGACAGTGCCATGCTGGCAGCGTCGTCTGCTGGTTGTGGCAAAGAGATGACTGGTTGCACCAGCTCCTCGATGGACACTCCCTGCAGACCTGCACAACATGTAGTCATGGAGTTATGCAGAGCTCCTAATGAGAGGAGGGATGGATTGCACAGATAAGGTGCATGAACATACATGAAGAAAAATGAGTTGGGTTTGGTAGAGATGGGAGTGAGTCAAGGGTGGATGGATGGATGGATGGATGGATGGATGGATGGATGGACGGACGGACGGACGGACGGACGGACAGACGGGTGGGTGGGTGGATGGATGGATGGATGGATGGATGGATGGATGGATGGATGGATGGATGGGTGGGTGGGTGGGTGGGTGGGTGGATGGATGGACAACTAAATGAAAAAAAGCAAGGATGGGTGGATGGATAACTGGTAACTGGGCAACTAAAGGAAAGTATGAAGTAATGGGAAAATGAACGTGACTTGTGAGTTGATTGATGGAGAGAGGGAGTGATGACGGATGGATGGATGGGTGGAAGGATGGATGGATGGATGGATGGATGGGTAGATGGGTGGGTGGGTGGGTGGATGGATGGATCAATGGATGGATGGGTAGATGGATGGATGGATGGATGGATGGATGGTGTCGCGAGCAGGTTGCGGGTTTGGGGGGTTAATTTTCGTGTTCATGTACTTGTGTGCGCACGCTCGGCGTGTAGTTGGTTGTAGC
>JAWQFJ010001936.1:72787-127787 GCA_034096865.1 Theodoxus fluviatilis | reverse complement strand
GCCACACTGAGGTAGAATGCAAGGCCACACTGAAGAAAGTGCTAGGCACTGTGGCACTTGAGAAGCGGTCACACTGAGGTAGAATGCAAGGCCACACTGAAGAAAGTGCTAGGCACTGTGGCACTTGAGAAGTGGTTACACTGAGGTAGAATGCAAGGCAACATGACACTTAGCAAGTAAAGTGGCCACACTGGAGAAAGTGCTAGGCACTGTGGCACTTGAGAAGCGGTCACACTGAGGTAGAATGCAAGGTCACACTGAAGAAAGTGCTAGGCACTGTGGCACTTGAGAAGTGGTCACACTGAGGTAGAATGCAAGGCCACACTGAAGAAAGTGCTAGGCACTGTGGCACTTGAGAAGCGGTCACACTGAGGTAGAATGCAAGGCCTCACTGGAGAAAGTGCTAGGCACTGTGGCACTTGAGAAGTGGTCACACTGAGGTAGAATGCAAGGCAACACTGAAGAAAGTGCTAGGCACTGTGGCACTTGAGAAGTCGTCACACTGAGGTAGAATGCAAGGTCACACTGAAGAAAGTGCTAGGCACTGTGGCACTTGAGAAGTGGTTACACTGAGGTAAAATGCAAGGCAACACTGAAGAAAGTGCTAGGCACTGTGGCACTTGAGAAGCGGTCACACTGAAGAAAGTGCTAGGCACTGTGGCACTTGAGAAGTGGTCACACTGAGGTAGAATGCAAGGCAACACTGAAGAAAGTGCTAGGCACTGTGGCACTTGAGAAGCGGTCACACTGAGGTAGAATGCAAGGCCACACTGAAGAAAGTGCTAGGCACTGTGGCACTTGAGAAGTGGTCACACTGAGGTAGAATGCAAGGCAACACTGAAGAAAGTGCTAGGCACTGTGGCACTTGAGAAGTGGTCACACTGAGGTAGAATGCAAGGCAACACTGAAGAAAGTGCTAGGCACTGTGGCACTTGAGAAGCGGTCACACTGAGGTAGAATGCAAGGCCACACTGAAGAAAGTGCTAGGCACTGTGGCACTTGAGAAGTGGTCACACTGAGGTAGAATGCAAGGCAACACTGAAGAAAGTGCTAGGCACTGTGGCACTTGAGAAGCGGTCACACTGGAGAAAGTGCTAGGCACTGTGGCACTTGAGAAGCGGTCACACTGAGGTAGAATGCAAGGCCACACTGGAGAAAGTGCTAGGCACTGTGGCACTTGAGAAGCGGTCACACTGAGGTAGAATGCAAGGCAACATGACACTTAGCAAGTAAAGTGGCCACACTGAAGAAAGTGCTAGGCACTGTGGCACTTGAGAAGCGATCACACTGAGGTAGAATGCAAGGCAACACTGGAGAAAGTGCTAGGCACTGTGGCACTTGAGAAGTGGCCACACTGAGGTAGAATGCAAGGTCACACTGAAGAAAGTGCTAGGCACTGTGGCACTTGAGAAGTGGTTACACTGAGGTAAAATGCAAGGCAACACTGAAGAAAGTGCTAGGCACTGTGGCACTTGAGAAGCGGTCACACTGAAGAAAGTGCTAGGCACTGTGGCACTTGAGAAGTGGTCACACTGAGGTAGAATGCAAGGCAACACTGAAGAAAGTGCTAGGCACTGTGGCACTTGAGAAGCGGTCACACTGAGGTAGAATGCAAGGCCACACTGGAGAAAGTGCTAGGCACTGTGGCACTTGAGAAGCGGTCACACTGAGGTAGAATGCAAGGCCACACTGAAGAAAGTGCTAGGCACTGTGGCACTTGAGAAGTGGTCACACTGAGGTAGAATGCAAGGCAACACTGAAGAAAGTGCTAGGCACTGTGGCACTTGAGAAGTGGTCACACTGAGGTAGAATGCAAGGCAACACTGAAGAAAGTGCTAGGCACTGTGGCACTTGAGAAGCGGTCACACTGAGGTAGAATGCAAGGCCACACTGAAGAAA
This sequence comes from Theodoxus fluviatilis, assembly GCA_034096865.1. Taxonomy (NCBI): domain Eukaryota; kingdom Metazoa; phylum Mollusca; class Gastropoda; order Cycloneritida; family Neritidae; genus Theodoxus; species Theodoxus fluviatilis. The sequence continues at coordinate 125,888 of JAWQFJ010001936.1, read as the reverse complement.
GTGCTAGGCACTGTGGCACTTGAGAAGTGGTCACACTGAGGTAGAATGCAAGGCAACACTGAAGAAAGTGCTAGGCACTGTGGCACTTGAGAAGCGGTCACACTGGAGAAAGTGCTAGGCACTGTGGCACTTGAGAAGCGGTCACACTGAGGTAGAATGCAAGGCCACACTGGAGAAAGTGCTAGGCACTGTGGCACTTGAGAAGCGGTCACACTGAGGTAGAATGCAAGGCAACATGACACTTAGCAAGTAAAGTGGCCACACTGAAGAAAGTGCTAGGCACTGTGGCACTTGAGAAGCGATCACACTGAGGTAGAATGCAAGGCAACACTGGAGAAAGTGCTAGGCACTGTGGCACTTGAGAAGTGGCCACACTGAGGTAGAATGCAAGGCACAGACACTAGCAAGTAAAGTGGGCACACTGGAGAAAGTGCTAGGCACTGTGGCACTTGAGAAGCGGTCACACTGAGGTAGAATGCAAGGCAACACTGGAGAAAGTGCTAGGCACTGTGGCACTTGAGAAGTGGCCACACTGAGGTAGAATGCAAGGCCACACTGAAGAAAGTGCTAGGCACTGTGGCACTTGAGAAGTGGTCACACTGAGGTAGAATGCAAGGCAACACTGAAGAAAGTGCTAGGCACTGTGGCACTTGAGAAGTGGCCACACTGAGGTAGGATGCAAGGCAACACTGAAGAAAGTGCTAGGCACTGTGGCACTTGAGAAGTCGTCACACTGAGGTAGGATGCAAGGCAACACTGAAGAAAGTGCTAGGCACTGTGGCACTTGAGAAGCGGTCACACTGAGGTAGAATGCAAGGCAACACTGAAGAAAGTGCTAGGCACTGTGGCACTTGAGAAGCGGTCACACTGAGGTAGAATGCAAGGCCACACTGAAGAAAGTGCTAGGCACTGTGGCACTTGAGAAGCGGTCACACTGAGGTAGAATGCAAGGCCACACTGAAGAAAGTGCTAGGCACTGTGGCACTTGAGAAGCGGTCACACTGCAGAAAGTGCTAGGCACTGTGGCACTTGAGAAGTGGTTACACTGCAGAAAGTGCTAGGCACTGTGGCACTTGAGAAGTGGTTACACTGCAGAAAGTGCTAGGCACTGTGGCACTTGAGAAGCGGTCACACTGCAGAAAGTGCTAGGCACTGTGGCACTTGAGAAGTGGTTACACTGAGGTAGAATGCAAGGCAACATGACACTTAGCAAGTAAAGTGGCCACACTGAAGAAAGTGCTAGGCACTGTGGCACTTGAGAAGCGATCACACTGAGGTAGAATGCAAGGCAACACTGGAGAAAGTGCTAGGCACTGTGGCACTTGAGAAGTGGCCACACTGAGGTAGAATGCAAGGCAACATGACACTTAGCAAGTAAAGTGGCCACACTGAAGAAAGTGCTAGGCACTGTGGCACTTGAGAAGCGATCACACTGAGGTAGAATGCAAGGCAACACTGAAGAAAGTGCTAGGCACTGTGGCACTTGAGAAGTGGTCACACTGAGGTAGGATGCAAGGCAACACTGAAGAAAGTGCTAGGCACTGTGGCACTTGAGAAGTGGTCACACTGAGGTAGAATGCAAGGCAACATGACACTTAGCAAGTAAAGTGGCCACACTGAAGAAAGTGCTAGGCACTGTGGCACTTGAGAAGCGGCCACACTGAGGTAGAATGCAAGGCAACACTGGAGAAAGTGCTAGGCACTGTGGCACTTGAGAAGCGGTCACACTGAGGTAGAATGCAAGGCAACACTGAAGAAAGTGCTAGGCACTGTGGCACTTGAGAAGGGGTCACCCTGAGGTAGAATGCAAGGCAACACTGGAGAAAGTGCTAGGCACTGTGGCACTTGAGAAGCGGTCCCACTGAGGTAGAATGCAAGGCCACACTGAAGAAAGTGCTAGGCACTGTGGCACTTGAGAAGCGGTCACACTGAGGTAGAATGCAAGGCAACACTGGAGAAAGTGCTAGGCACTGTGGCACTTGAGAAGCGGTCACACTAAAGAAAGTGCTAGGCACTGTGGCACTTAAGAAGCGGTCACACTGAGGTAGGATGCAAGGCAACACTGAAGAAAGTGCTAGGCACTGTGGCACTTGAGAAGCGGTCACACTGAAGAAAGTGCTAGGCACTGTGGCACTTGAGAAGCGGTCACACTGAAGAAAGTGCTAGGCACTGTGGCACTTGAGAAGCAGTCACACTGGAGAAAGTGCTAGGCACTGTGGCACTTGAGAAGCGGTCACACTGAGGTAGAATGCAAGGCCACACTGGAGAAAGTGCTAGGCACTGTGGTACTTGAGAAGTGGTCACACTGAGGTAGAATGCAAGGCAACATGACACTTAGCAAGTAAAGTGGCCACACTGAAGAAAGTGCTAGGCACTGTGGCACTTGAGAAGCGGTCACACTGAGGTAGAATGCAAGGCCACACTGGAGAAAGTGCTAGGCACTGTGGCACTTGAGAAGCGGTCACACTGAAGAAAGTGCTAGGCACTGTGGCACTTGAGAAGCGGTCACACTGAGGTAGAATGCAAGGCAACACTGAAGAAAGTGCTAGGCACTGTGGCACTTGAGAAGCGGTCACACTGAGGTAGAATGCAAGGCCACACTGAAGAAAGTGCTAGGCACTGTGGCACTTGAGAAGCGGTCACACTGAGGTAGAATGCAAGGCCTCACTGAAGAAAGTGCTAGGCACTGTGGCACTTGAGAAGCGGTCACACTGAGGTAGAATGCAAGGCAACACTGGAGAAAGTGCTAGGCACTGTGGCACTTGAGAAGCGGTCACACTGAGGTAGAATGCAAGGTCACACTGGAGAAAGTGCTAGGCACTGTGGCACTTGAGAAGTGGGCACACTGAAGAAAGTGCTAGGCACTGTGGCACTTGAGAAGCGGTCACACTGAGGTAGAATGCAAGGCCACACTGAAGAAAGTGCTAGGCACTGTGGTACTTGAGAAGTGGTCACACTGAAGAAAGTGCTAGGCACTGTGGCACTTGAGAAGCGGTCACACTGAGGTAGAATGCAAGGCCACACTGGAGAAAGTGCTAGGCACTGTGGCACTTGAGAAGCGGTCACACTGAAGAAAGTGCTAGGCACTGTGGCACTTGAGAAGTGGCCACACTGAGGTAGGATGCAAGGCAACATGACACTTAGCAAGTAAAGTGGCCACACTGGAGAAAGTGCTAGGCACTGTGGCACTTGAGAAGCAGTCACACTGAGGTAGAATGCAAGGCAACACTGGAGAAAGTGCTAGGCACTGTGGCACTTGAGAAGTGGCCACACTGAGGTAGAATGCAAGGCAACACTGGAGAAAGTGCTAGGCACTGTGGCACTTGAGAAGCAGTCACACTGAGGTAGAATGCAAGGCAACACTGGAGAAAGTGCTAGGCACTGTGGCACTTGAGAAGTGGCCACACTGAGGTAGAATGCAAGGCAACACTGGAGAAAGTGCTAGGCACTGTGGCACTTGAGAAGCGGTCACACTAAAGAAAGTGCTAGGCACTGTGGCACTTGAGAAGTGGCCACACTGAGGTAGAATGCAAGGCAACACTGGAGAAAGTGCTAGGCACTGTGGCACTTGAGAAGTGGTCACACTGAGGTAGAATGCAAGGCAACACTGGAGAAAGTGCTAGGCACTGTGGCACTTGAGAAGCGGTCACACTAAAGAAAGTGCTAGGCACTGTGGCACTTGAGAAGTGGCCACACTGAGGTAGAATGCAAGGCAACACTGGAGAAAGTGCTAGGCACTGTGGCACTTGAGAAGTGGTCACACTGAGGTAGAATGCAAGGCAACACTGGAGAAAGTGCTAGGCACTGTGGCACTTGAGAAGCGGTCACACTGAGGTAGGATGCAAGGCCACACTGAAGAAAGTGCTAGGCACTGTGGCACTTGAGAAGTGGCCACACTGAGGTAGGATGCAAGGCAACACTGAAGAAAGTGCTAGGCACTGTGGCACTTGAGAAGTCGTCACACTGAGGTAGAATGCAAGGCAACACTGAAGAAAGTGCTAGGCACTGTGGCACTTGAGAAGCGGTCACACTGAGGTAGAATGCAAGGCAACACTGGAGAAAGTGCTAGGCACTGTGGCACTTGAGAAGTGGCCACACTGAGGTAGAATGCAAGGCAACACTGGAGAAAGTGCTAGGCACTGTGGCACTTGAGAAGCAGTCACACTGAGGTAGAATGCAAGGCAACACTGGAGAAAGTGCTAGGCACTGTGGCACTTGAGAAGTGGCCACACTGAGGTAGAATGCAAGGCAACACTGGAGAAAGTGCTAGGCACTGTGGCACTTGAGAAGCAGTCACACTGAGGTAGAATGCAAGGCAACACTGGAGAAAGTGCTAGGCACTGTGGCACTTGAGAAGCAGTCACACTGAGGTAGAATGCAAGGCAACACTGGAGAAAGTGCTAGGCACTGTGGCACTTGAGAAGCGGTCACACTGAGGTAGGATGCAAGGCCACACTGAAGAAAGTGCTAGGCACTGTGGCACTTGAGAAGTGGCCACACTGAGGTAGGATGCAAGGCAACACTGAAGAAAGTGCTAGGCACTGTGGCACTTGAGAAGTCGTCACACTGAGGTAGAATGCAAGGCAACACTGAAGAAAGTGCTAGGCACTGTGGCACTTGAGAAGCGGTCACACTGAGGTAGAATGCAAGGCAACACTGGAGAAAGTGCTAGGCACTGTGGCACTTGAGAAGTGGTCACACTGAGGTAGAATTCAAGGCAACACTGAAGAAAGTGCTAGGCACTGTGGCACTTGAGAAGCGGCCACATTGAGGTAGAATGCAAGGCCACACTGGAGACTCACCAAGGGCAGGCCTGAATCGTGCAGGGAGACGGTCAGGCCTGAGGCAGTGGACAGAGTGGAGATGGTGGAGGCAATGGACACAGCGGAGACAGGCATGGTGGAGACTGGGCACTGCCCACATGGCAGACCCCCATTGAGGTGGCAGTCCCCACACAGTAATGACGACTCCCCGTCCAGCTGTGGGCAAAGGCAGTGTGGCTGCAATTAGTGACTGGCAGACAGAGATGGACAGAAGAGATAGAGAAACGGTTCAGAAAAGGGTGTGAGGGAGGGGCAGATTGATGGATGATTGGATGGATGGATGGATGGATGGATGGGAGGGAGGGAGGGATGGAGGGAGGGAGGGAGGGAGGGAGGGAGGGAGGGAGGGAGGGAGGGAGGGAGGGAGGGAGGGAGGGAGGGAGGGAGGGAGGGAGGGAGGGATGGTTGGATACGAGTGGGGTTGGATGGTTGAATGCATGCATGTGGGTGGATGGATGGATGGATGGATGGATGGATGGATGGATGGATGGATGGATGGATGGATGGATGGATGGATGGATGGATGGATGGATGGATGGATGGATGGATGGATGGATGGATGGATGGATGGATGGATGGAGAGAGTTACCTCCCTTGGGTACAATTTTATGAAATTCTTGCTTACATCTTATCAGGAAACTATTTCAGAGTAATTATTCTCTCCAAAAACAAAATAATAATCCTATCTCCTTCTAACTTCTTGCACAGCTTGTATGGTAGTAGCAGGCTGAAATGTCTGCTACTGTGCTTATCTATGATGGTGATTTTCTTTGCTTCTTCAAAAGCAGCCATTTTCAATGTACACACGTCGTACCTCTGTTGCAGGCTATCAAGCGCTCGATGGTACCTCGCGTAGCACTTGCATTCAAAAACCGAGCACCAAGAGTATTTTCATGTACTAAATATCTTGAACGACCTACTGTACTCAGATACCTGGAGCAGCAAAGGGTTACCTCCCATCTGGTTCAATCTACTGTACAACAACTGTACTTAGACATCTTGGAGCAAGCTGCTGGTCCTGTACTACTGCAGGACAACTGTACAACATAGTCTGGCACTGTAAAGGGTTACCCTACCATATGATCCTATGTTACTGCATAGCTACTGCAACAAACAGCCTAGAACTTCAGACTGCTCCTATCTCACTGCCTGACTATTGCACACAGATATATTGCAGCTGGAAAGAGTACCCAACCATCTAATCTCGACTTACTGTGTAATTTCTGTGCTCAGCCATCTAGAAACAAAACATTCATCCCACCTGGTCCTGGGAGCAGTCTTCGATTTGAGAGGGGTCGGTCTTGGTGTGGCGTCCTAGGTGTGACTTGAGGCTGTAGACTGTGGTGAAGGCCTTGTGGCAGCCATTCTCATTGCAGTGGTATGGCTTCTCTCCTGCCATGATCAACAAAGTGCAGTCAGCAGTGTGAGCAAAATGCACATGCACACAAATACACTCACACACACACACAGACACACCACATATACACACACACACCAGCACACAGACACACACACATGCACACACAAACACACACACAAACACCCCATGCACCACACACATAGACACCAGCACACAGACACACACATGCACACGCAAACACACACACACACACACACACACACACCCCCCATACACACACACACATACACACACACACACACACACACACACACACACCACATACACAACCAGTTTAACACACACTCCAGCAGTCAGGATGACAAATTCTGGTGTAACGAAGTACAGGAAAATGATGTACCCTGCCAGAAAAATTTCCCTGCATTAGTTGATAAAAACTATATGGGTTATTGGCATGTCTTGCAAAAGTACAAATATATTTTCTGTATTGCTTTGCACTGAAGTAAAAAATCACATCTTTTCCTTTCCTCTTTTCTTTATAATCACAATTAATAAAGTAATAACCATTATTTAGTCTTTATTCCAAAGAAAATTCATTTTGGAAAATTTCATCACTAGTCACCATGGTGTATGGCCCAGTAACTGGTTTTCTAGTTTGTAGGAGAGGCAATGTGGATGACGTAGTTTGCCCAAGGATGCAACTCTAGGATCAGTTCATCTTTAAAGATTGCACCTGCCAGCGGCAAAGCAATGCAGATTAATGTTTAACCAGTGGACTAAAGTCTTTTTAAAAAACACACTTAAATATATCAAACAAACTGAACAACAACTATCAAGATGGGATCCACAAAGACACAAAAGCATGGCAATGACAGCAAAGATGTACAAGGCTAGATCTCTTCTTTGCTGGTCAGTCTGTATGTTTAGCACAAACATGCAGTCATGGACACAGCAAACGCTTCCATCCCCTGCTTCCACTGTCAAGGTACCCATGTGTGAGAGTGTCAGCCTTACCTGTATGAGTTCTTGTATGTGTCTTTAAATGATGGCTGGCTGCAAAGGCTTTTCCACAACCATCTTCTTCACACCTACAATGCAGCCAAAATTCATATATTTAAATTATAATCAGCTGCAAATTCCCACAACATATACTGAACTCCACCAATCAACTTTAACATTAGCCTTAGAAAACCGAAGTGTGACAGTACAATAGTGACGGGATCCTTTTCACATGTTGATGAAATTCATCAAAACACCCTACTAGTACTACTCACACGAACTGTGGTGCCAAAATGGGCAGTTCAGCTCAAATATGCAGGATAGGAAAGAAAGACATGAAAATTGTTGGAAAATAAAACGAACCTCCCACTCCCATCCCCCCCATGAGATTTTTTCACTACTATTTCAGTCTTCCATAGATTTCACAGAACTCAGAGAACACTATCTCTTTGTTTATCCACTATATGAGTTCTCTGGCCCAGATGATTAAAAAAACAAACAACTTATGAAATGAAGTGCAGGTCAACCATGAACAAAATGCAACTCTGCCAGTATGATTCTTGGTGAGACTCACACATAGGGTCTTTCTCCAGTGTGGGTTCTGATGTGCTTTCGCAAGTCACTGAGGGTGGTGAAAAACTTTGTACAGCCATCTTCGTCACATTTGAAGGTCTGGCCTGTGTGCAGTCTTTGATGAGCTCGTAATCTGCAAAGCAAGGCATTATATAAATGCCAAAATGAAACAAGCTAGATGTGGATTAATTAAATAACAATTATTTCAAAACACCCATTCGCATAGGAGCATTGTGGATGATGATTCACTTAAGACAAAGCTCTCATAAAAGTGAACAACTACAAGGACAACTATTGGCAATGCAAGCTCCGTACAGCATGTGGATTGCAGGTAAAATAAGATAGTCTGCCCTTGTAAGTCATGACAAAAATACTTCATGCTTCTATCAGGAAAAGTGTAGAAGCCTCAAAGAGAAACCATTAATATGTGTTGGTTCTGACTGTCAAGAGGTTCAATTTATCAGATGGCATGTAGTCATGCATTCTATCAAACATGCATGCTCCTTCTCAAACTATGCCACCCAGTGGAATAAATGACTAAATGAATAGATGAAGCTATAGATACAGCCTTACAGTCTTTCAAGGCCACGTGAGGCCATTCATAAAAAAGTTACTTGTTTGAATAAGAACACGCTAAGTCCCGGTTTCCCTAGTTATACACCTTTTACAAATCCCTTTTTAGGGAGACATGATGGGTCTGCTCCAACCCCCAAACCAATGAGAGACCTCCGGGGGTTGGGGGGATGGGGTGGTGGGGGTGGGGACATAGATACATGAATTCTACACAAACATTTAAACTAGCAGAGATGCCCAGTCTTTAACCTGTATGCTTCAACCTGGATGAAATATGTTTTTTTTAATTCTGGAGCCTTGAGATGGATGGATGGTGTTTTACGGCCTATCAGCCTTTGTAGGCTATGTAAGGCCATTTAAGCATGAAAATCACTAGAACAGTTTAGAGTAAATGCAAATCAAGTCACGGTGTCTCTAGTTATTTCAATATTTGTCTCTTACGAATCACATTGGGAGATGCAGTGGGTCAATTCTTACCCCGAACCCACAGGGAGTGGAGCCTTGAGGTGACTGACAAGCAGCTGGGCTGCCAAGCCAGGCACTGTCCTAACCATTTATAACTCTTGCATCTCTGGCTTCCAGAGCGATGAGCGCACACTGTCTCTGTGTCAAATGTCTGCATGGGTGCTTCACATGCTGCACCATCATTAAATTTCTCTAAAAACAGATTTTCCCAAATTCATTCAGACCATCCTTCAAATGCGCTAATTCCAAATCTGTGCTTAGATTTCCTGTAGCTTTTTCTGTTCTGGAGCCTTGAGGTGGGTGACAGACAGGCAGGCAGGCAAGCTGACAGACACAGACACAGACAGACAGACACACAGACAGATAGACACACACACACACACACACACCACACACACACATAGACTGAGAGACAGAAAGACAAAAAGACTGAGAGAAAGACAGACATACAGACAGACACAGACAGACAGGACACAGACAGACAGGCGGGTGGGTGGGCTGGCTGGCTGGCGGGCAGGCAGGCAGGCACACACAGATAAATAGACGGATAGGCAGTCTGACAGAGACAGACAGTAGAGATATAGTCGAGATTCATGTAGACACACAGAAACTGCACAACACTTTGGGATGTAAAGAGCTCCAAAGGAAGCCCTCACCTGTAGAGAGTATTAAAAGACTTTTCGCATCCGCCGATTTCGCACTCATAGGGTTTCTCCTGAGTGTGTACCCTGACGTGAATTTTCAGGCTGTAGGAGGTCAGGAAAGCCTTACCGCAGCCTCCTTCAGAGCACACGAAGGTGTAATCTCCTGCAACACAGTAAAACATCAAAACATTCCTTGAAGTGTGAAAATCAAGCGGCCCGTCACTGTCATTCTTTCCTACCAAGAGACTGCACTACAGCTCAAGCACCACATGTTCCTGGCATGACTGCACATTGTGAAATTCCTGACAGGAACTGGTCTGCGAGGACCAGAGGCAGAAGTTCCCTCAACACATTTCGACTGCTATCCACATGAATAATGATTAGCATGATTTTTCTTCTTCTTCTTCTTCTTCTTCTTCTTCTTCTTCTTCTTCTTCTTCTTCTTCTTCTTCTTCTTCGTCTTCTTCTTCTTCTTCGTTGTCGTCGTCGTTGTCGTCGTCATCATTGTCGTCTTCATCGTCGTCATCACTCATCATCATCATCCAAAGCAATTTCTTTCCTGTCAGGGATTAAAACCAATCAAGCAGTCAAACAATCAATCAATTAATCAGTCAATCAACCAACCAACTAATCAACCAATCAATACATAATGATAAATAAATTAATAGATAGATAGATAGATAGATAGATAGATAGATAGATAGATAGATAGATAGATAGATAGATAGATAGATAGATAGATAGATAGATAGATAGATAGATAGATAGATAGATAGATAGATAGATAGATAGATAGATAGATAGATAGATAGATAGATAGATAGATAGATAGATAGATAGATAGATAGATAGATAGCTAGATAGCTAGATAGATAGATAGATAGATAGATAGATAGATAGATAGATAGATAGATAGATAGATAGATAGATAGATAGATAGATAGATAGATAGATAGATAGATAGATAGATAGATAGATAGATAGATAGATAGATAGATAAGATAAGATAAGATAAGATAAGATAAGATAAGATAGATAGGTAGATAGATAGATAAATAATAAATTAATTAAATATATTTATAAACAAATAAACATACAAACAAATAAACATATAAACAAACAAACAAATTAATAAATACATAGAATTTAACAAGAAGGGCAAAGCCCATACGACTCACATGCTTGACCTTGACCTTTATATGACCTTGACCTTCAGGTGACCTTCAAGGTCAAGGTCAAACAACTAAACCTACCAATGACATCATACACAAAGAAATGCTTTACACATTTTTCCTACCAAAATACATGTGACCTTGACCCAAGGTCAAGGTCATCCAAGGTCATGCAACACAAAGCTGTTAATTCAAGACATAGGAAGCACAATGGTGCTTATTGGCACTTTCTACCATGAGATATGGTCACTTTTAGTGGTTCACTACCCCATTTTGGTCACATTTCATAAGGGTCAAAGTGACCTTGACCTTGATGATATGTGACCAAATGTGTCTCATGATGAAAGTATAACATGTGCCCCACATAATTATTAAGTTTGAAACAGTTATCTTCCATAGTTCAGGGTCAAGGTCACTTCAAAATATGTATACAATCCAACTTTGAAGAGCTCCTGTGACCTTGACCTTGAAGCAAGGTCAACCAAACTGGTATCAAAAGATAGGGCTTGCTTTGACCTATATACCACTTGTAGCTAAGGTCGCCATTCTCAATAACGTGGGAGAAAATTGGGAAAATGTGAAAAATGACTGTTTTTGAGACCACATTTATGGCTCCTGTGACCTTGACCTTGAAGCAAGGTCAAGTCACTATGTATGTTTTTTGAGGCCTTGTCATCATACACCATCATGCCACATTTGGTGTTGATAGACTTAATAGTCTCCGAGAAAAATCCAACGTTTAAGTTTTTTACGGACGCCCGGACGGACGCCCGGACGGACGGACGGACGACACGGCTCAGTACATAGACTCACTTTTGCTTCGCATGTGAGTCAAAAATAACCATTACAGGTGTGTTTTCATGCATTACACCAAGTTCCAACCAGCTGTTGGCAAAGTTATTGAAGCGGATCTTATCGTTGCTTCTGATAATTCCAAAGTTTCTCTTCTGTTGGACTTGAGTGCCACGTTCGACACGATAGACCATGGAATTCTTTTCACCCGTCTTAGAAACGTTTTTGGCATTGGGAACTTAGCACTCTCCTTCCTGCATTCATATCTCTCAGAACGTAGACATACTGTTTCAATCTCAGGTTTGGCTTCTGATCCTACACCTCTCAAGTATGGAGTCCCTCAGGGCTCTGTTCTGGGTCCTCTGCTGTTTCTACTGCACACCCAACCACTCTTCAATGTAATTGACAGTCATTCAGTTTCTCACAGTGAATTTGCTGATGATACCCAGCTCTACAACTCCTCCCATCCCAGTCAAATCCACTCTCTTCTTTCTACCAGCAAACACTGTATCTCTGACGTGAAACGGTGGATGACCCGGAACAAGCTCCAACTCAATGACTCAACAAGAAGGGCAAAGCCCACACAACTCACATGCTGAGAGGATGTGAAAAATGGCTGTTTTTTAGACAACATTTATGGCCCCTGCGACCTTGACCTTGAAGCAAGGTCAAGTCACTAATTGTCGCCTTGTCATCATACACCAGACCTGGGTACCCCAAATTTTGCCTCAGCGTACTCACTGGTTCAGATATGCGTATTTTTTTTAAACTGTGCGTATTTTTGCGCGGACCGACAATTTCAAAAATACAGCTTTTGGTTTGCAAACAAAGAGGCAATGCAAGTGAAGAGTTATCTCCCCCTTGACCGCTGAATCCCCCTGTTTAGTTGAAGCAAAACTATGTATCTCTACAGGAGGACACTGGTCACGTAGGCATCCCGCAGCGCGCCTGAACTGATTTTGGCCTCTTTGCTCTATGTATTTTCGCTTGGGAATCATTCTCGTTTATTAACACTGCTGCAGTTTCCCGAAATCTCATATTCTACGCTCGCGCTAGCTCGCGCTGTGTCTACATGCCATTGGATATCTGTGCTTCGTTTGGACTAAACTAGAATTTCCACAACGTTCATTTGTTGGGTACTTCTGGAGTACGTTTATTGACATCTTTGCAGCTGTATACAGTATTTGTTTGTTTTCCCGTTTTCTCCAAAGCGGATTCAGCTTATGATCGAGTGTGCCCAACGCATCATGTTACAAGCGTCATAATGGAGAGAGACAAGAGAGAGAGAGAGAGAGAGAGAGAGAGAGAGAGAGAGAGAGAGAGAGAGACAGAGAGAGAGAGAGAGAGAGAGAGAGAGAGACAGAGAGAGAGAGAGAGAGAGAGAGAGAGAGAGAGAGAGAGAGAGAGAGAGAGAGAGAGAGAGAGAGAGAGAGAGAGAGAGAGAGAGAGAGAGAGAGAGAGAGAGAGAGAGAGAAGTGAAACAGAGAGGCGTGAGGTATCCTCCCTGCAAATGTTATTTTAAGATTGCTTGACCCACTTCTTACCCCAGCATCCTGTAGCTCAACTAAACAGCCCTCTGGGAACATCATGCAGTCACAACAGTGTTGTCAACCCATATTACACAAATGTCCGATGAAGAGCTCTTGTCAAAACAAAACTCGAAGAGTGGGAGACTGCTTCCAGCCGCAGGAAAATTAAATTGTGGATCAAAACTTCACGGGGGAAAAAAAACCTTTTGATTTCACCATTGTCGTATTTTTCGATTTCACGATTGTCGTATTTTTTCACACAAGTCGTAGTAGTCGTATTTTCAATAGTTTGGCGTAAAAAATACGCCAAAATCGTATAGGTAAACAGGTCTGATACACCATCATGCCAAAATGGGTGTTGATAGACTTAATAGTCTCCGAGAAAAATCCAACATTAAAGTTTTTTACGGATGCCCGGACGCCCGGACAGACGACACGGTTGACCTAGTATGAAAGTATAACATGTGTACTACAGTGTTATGAAGTTTGGAAGAGTTATCTTCCATAGTTCAGGGTCAAGGTCACTTCAAAATATGTATACAATCCAACATTAAAGAGCTCCTGTGACCTTGACCTTGAAGCAAGGTCAAGTCACTATGTATGTTTTTTGACGCCTTGTCATCATACACCATCATGCCAAATTGGGTGTTGACAGACTTAATAGTCTCCAAGGAAAAATTTAACATTAAAGGTTTTTACGGACGACAGGACACCTGGACGGACGACACAGGTGACCTAGTATGAAAGTATAACATGTGTACTACAATGTTATGAAGTTTGGAAGAGTTATCTTCCCTAGTTCAGGGTCAAGGTCACTTCCAAATATGTATACAATCCAACTTTAAAGAGCTCCTGTGACCTTGAAGCAAGGTCAAGTCACTATGTATGTTTTTTTTACGCCTTGTCATCTTACACCATCATGCCAAATTGGGTGTTGATAGACTTAATAGTCTCCGAGAAAAATCCAACGTTAAAGTTTTTTTTTTACGGACGACAGGACGCCCAGAGGCACTCCTGGACGGACGACACGGGTGACCTAGTATGAAAGTATAACATGGGTACTACAATGTTATGAAGTTTGGAAGAGTTATCTTCCATAGTTCAGGGTCAAGGTCACTTCAAAATATGCATACAATCCAACTTTGAAGAGCTCATGTGACCTTGACCTTGAAGCAAGGTCAATCAAACTGGTAACAAAAGATAGGGTATACTTTGCCCTTTATACCATATAGTTATCCAATCTAAAAAACTTCAGAGAAAATTGGGAAAATTTGAAAAATGGCTGTTTTTTAGACAACATTTATGGCCCCTGCGACCTTGACCTTGAAGCAAGGTCAAGTCACTATGTATGTTTTTTGACGCCTTGTCATCATACACCATCATGCCAAATTGGGTGTTGATAGACTTAATAGTCTCTGAGAAAAATCCAACGTTAAAGTTTTTTACGGACGACACCACGCCCGGACGGACGAAACGGGTGAGTACATAGACTCACTTTTGCTTCGCATGTGAGTCAAAAACTGAAGCACTCCTGGTGGGCGGCGGAGGCGAATCGGATCAGGCCCTCAAACTAACCATTGGTCACAGTGACATCGTCTTCTCTCAGTCTGTTAGAAATTTAGGCGTCATGTTTGACGATGATCTGTCAATGAGATCTCATGTCAACAAAGTCTGTCAGTTAGCATATTACGAGCTAAGGAAAATTAGTACCATTCGTCATTATCTTTCTCAGCAGGCCACCAAAACGCTCATCACATCACTTGTCCTGTCTCGTCTCGACTATGGAAACTCTCTTCTCGCTGGCATCCCTGACACTCTGCTTAACAAACTCCAGAAAGTTCAGAATTGTGCTGCTAGGCTAGTTTTTCGATGTCCCAAGCGTACCCATGTCTCATCACTCCTACATACACTTCACTGGCTCCCCATCTCTCAGAGGATAGATTATAAACTTGCTACTTTGTGCTTCAAGGCCATCGACAACACCGCACCACACGCTCTTACAGAAATTCTTGCAGTCTACACGCCCTCCAGATCTCTACGCTCAGCTGCTGACTCTAGAATGCTCAAGGACAGCGTGCCTTCTCCTATATCGGACCTGTAACCTGGAATAGTCTCCCTCTCTCAGTCCGTCATTCTGACACTCTGCCCCAGTTCAAAAGTGCTCTAAAGACCCACCTCTTCCGATCCGCCTTTCCCGCTGAGCTGCTTCGCCTTACTTGACCTGGCCGGCAAGTGCTGTGTATATTGTATAGTTTGTTCTATTTGTTCTATTGGATCTTAGTTTTTGTTTTTTGTTTATGTGTGTTGTGTGTGAGTTTTTTGTGGGAATGTGGTGTTGAGTGGTTGTATGAGTGTTGATTCTTTGGATTGTAAACGCCATGAGCTTGCCTGTCAAGGGAAGGTATGTGCTTATGAATAAACTATTATTATTATTATTATTATTCTTATTCTTATTCTTCTTCTTCTTATTATTATTATTATTATTATTATTATTAACATGATTACGCTGGATGACTCAGCTGTGAGGCCTAGTCCAACATGATTAGTGAAAGCCAGCCAGAACAATGACAGCGTGTGTCACAACACTCAAACTTTTCTACTGTGGGCCATCATGACAATTTCTCCTCTTTTTTTATTTAAAAGAAGAGGATGCCTCCACATGCTGACATTTCATGAGATTCTTGAAGAAAATGGCTGGTGAAAGACAAGGTGACATAAACCGACAAAGTGCACATACATCATGATCAAGAGGTAGAATTAAGGAATGTGCCTGCTTCAGCGGATTTGCAGAGGAGCCATTCATCAAGCCAGACAAGATAAGAAGGCAAATGGGGTCACATTCTCCACTTGACTTCGACGTCTGTCATCCTCTTGATACATCGGCAACGTCCACAAGGTCACAACTGCATGCCACAAAGCACAAGAAGTTTTTCCTTTCCTTTCCAAGTTGCTTGTATTGCCATCACAATTAAAATTTGAGTAGAATAGAAGCAGTAACTGTGTACGTATCAAAAGCCCTCAGTCTTCGAAGAACAAACAACTTCTTATATAAAAAAACAATAACTATCAATAAGAAACAAACACACGACAAACACCAAAATCAAAGTCCTTCGGGCACACGCCCTTCCTCAGTGAACGCCACAGACAAACACAAATGATGCAACAGGAGACGCAAAAAAAAACAAGAATGACATGACGTAGGCACTCAAAACTCTCTCTCTCTCTCTCTCTCTCTCCCTCCCTCCCTCCCTCCCTCCCTCCCTCCCTCCCTCCCTCCCTCCCTCCCTCCCTCCCTCCCTCCCTCCCTCCCTCTCTCTCTCTCTCTCTCTCTCTCTCTCTCTCTCTCTCTCTCTCTCTCTCTCTCTCTCTCTCTCTCTCTCTCTCCCTCTCTCTCTCTCTATATCTCTAACTTTCTCTCTATAACTCTCTCTCTCTCTCTCTCTCTCTCTCCATCTCTCCATCTCTCTCTCTATATCTCTCCGTCTCCCTTCAACCCTCTCTCTATCTCCAACTCTCTCTCTAACTCTCTCTCCAAGTGTCCACAGTTCCATCCATCCATCTCTCTCAGTCTAACACACTCAGTCCCCCAGGGCAGTTGGTGCGCAACCTGAAGCGCCAGAACCTCTCTCTCCGCCCTCTGATGCCAGCATCGTCCACATGCATCTTCTCGACAATGGTCACTCTCATGTGGGACAGGCAATGCCCAGGGGACCCGAAGTGCCTAGCCACTAAACCAAAAGACAAATTCACACTGTGTCGTCAATTATTCAGAGTGGTGAGCAGCCCTTTGTTTCAGTAAATAAAAAACTGCAATTACAGCATGCTGCTGATTTTAATATCTCAAATGCTACACATCTGACACTGAGATTTTTCTCCCTGTGATGCATTTACAAAGTGTTAACTCTCATAGTTCTCTCCCTTTGTTTTGTGATGCAGTACTGAATGACGGTTTCATTTTAATTGTTCATTTTGTTTATCTTGTATACTGCAAAGAACAACAGACAAGCTGCTAACTTTAGGCCCTTTTCTAGGGATTTTCTTTTTTGGGGGGTGGGGAGGGTGGGTTAAACATGAAATGGAGCATACAATAACCTTTGCAATAAAAAAGTTACAAGGCAATTACATAAGCTTATACAGAAACACTCACATTGGCTTCAAGCACTTCTAAGTTAACCTCGCCTTCCAATTTGTCAAGTATGTCAATTCCACTTTCAGTAGATGTTTTATATAAGGTAGGCAATATGACTTGGATATATATCCATGTTTTCTTAAATTCATTAGCAGTCCCTGAAACTTACACATGAGTGATTATGGATTCATCAAAATTATTTTATTGCTGCTAATAACAGTAGAAAATTGGCCTCAAATTATGTTAATCCTCAGAGAAATTACTTTGAAAATGTCAGATTCTGAAATACTAAATAATACAGACTACCTGACTATACAAGGGTGCGCACGCACACACACACACACACACACACACACACACACACACACACACACACACACACACACACACACACACACAAGCACACACACACACACACACACCAAGAGTTGTTAAAAAGTTTTTTTTGAGGTAGGTAATGTCAACTGTTTCAGAGTATGTTGACAATGTGACGGCCTCACCTTTGTGCGTCTTCAAATGGGTTTTAAGATTTCCAGGTGTACTGTAAGATCTCTCGCAGCCTGTGAAATTACAATTGAACCTGGAAAGCAGAAAGCAAAACAAAATCAGTCATGTTTTCTTATAAACACTGAAGCAAACATGTTTGTTTACGTCTGACTTAGATACAAACAGTGGTAGAAAACCTTTTTAAAACAGTAGATATCAAATTGATAGACTCAAAGAAATCATATTTTATCACAACTTAGCTTGATGCACCATAAAGCTTGTCTCAGTTGCATTTGTATAGCAACAAAACAGCTGAAAACTTCCAAGGAAAAAACTTTAACATCCTGTTTCTAAGTGCAAGCAACAAATACTCTTCCACTTCCAGACTTAGAAACTGTTCCTTCCTTTGCAAGAAACACTGAATAATACTAATGTGGCGAGACAATGTTTTCTCATACCTTCTGTTTATTATTATTATTAAAATGATTAGCATGTGTCTGCTGAGCCGTAGCTTTAGCGGTTTTTCATTGCCCTGAGCCGGTGTTAGCAGAGAAATGACTCCGTGTAAGGAGGGTGACTTGGAAGTGTTACGAGTGTGGTGGACTCCACTGGCGTTTTCACGCTAACCAATCTGTGACTTTCAACTTGTGAATTGATCAATCAGAGTGGAGTGAGATGAGCAGTGGGGATTGGACAGACTGAACTTTGTGACGTCAGTGAATACATTTAAGCAAGTGTCGCCGGATGTTCAGGGCGCCATTACATTTATTTTCAGCGAAGCAGTGTCCTTGAAGATGCTGGCGCCCTGCTTGGTGTAGGTGTTTTACTCTTGGCGGTGGCCATATAGAAACGAAGAATGACAGTGATGAGAAACCTCAGCCCGCCCGGAACCGGCTGGAAGAGAACCCCTTTGCCAGGGGGTGGTGGAATGATGAATAGCCAGCTTGCCTGCCTGCCTGCTTGCTTGCTTTGCTGAAGTGTGGTGGCCTGTCTCGCCGGAAAGAAGACCGACTCCTTTCCAGAGAAGAAGAAGAAGGAGGAACCAGTTCCCTCTGCACGACCCAGAAGAAGAAATGCCAGAGAGAGAGAGAGAGAGAGAGAGAATGTCAAGTCCGACCCTTTTCATCGTTGTGGTGATTTTCTCCCGGGTCACCGGCTGCAATGTCGGTGCACTCAAAACCCCCTTCCCCCAACCTCAACCCCTGTGCTAAAACGCATTAGGCGTGGGGTGTAAGTCCGTGCATCCTCAGCTCCACGATTTCATCGAAAGGTCAGTTAAGTACACTTAGTTTATTATCTCGGCTCAGGGCAGACAGCTTTCTTTTCCTTGTTTGTTTTTTTCCATGTCTCATTGCGAGTTTTGAAATGAATTGATTGCTTGTGCTTGCATTTGATGCATTTTTGTGGCGCTTGCCGCCCATTCACCTTTCAAGGGTAATTGCATCCTGAATATTAAACAACTTCCTTTGAATTGACACTGGTTTTGCCATTGCTTCATTGTCAGACAATTACTATCTATCGTTTGAGTGAAGGAATGAAGGTGCGTGCTTTGGTTCTTCCCCTAGACATTGAAATTAGCCATTTGATTTATTCAGCTGGGATAAGTTAAATTAGAGTAAAGAACAAGTACGTCACAACTAACGACAAATTCACATTGAGCCGACTCATTCTTCTCCTTTAGTTCTTCCTCTTACCAATTTCTGTCCATCCCATTCCATTCTCACTCATTCATTTGTCTGTCCCTGAGTCTTTCCTCATGTCTTTTTCTGTCCATCCAGATCCCTCCCCTTGTCTGTCCTCCACAGACACAAACTCCACATGACAAGGCCACCATGGTGCATTGTACCTCTTGACATCTTTGGCTTTTGTTCTTGGGTCCTGACTTTCGATGGTGAGGGTGGCATGCGAGACGTTGTTGGGCATGCGAGATTTACTTCCAGGGTTGATCTGCATCAAAATCTCATCGGCCGAGATAGTGTGCTGGATGTACCTGCAAAGGAAGAGGTTGTATTCTGTGAAAAGGAGAGAATTTTTCAAATATTTTTCTACAAATACCTTAAGTTAAAATTTCCCCATAAGGCCAAAGAAAAGAGTTGTTTGTTTCTGGTCAACCGATCAACCCAACATTCTCCTACCAACCCTAAACTTTTTTTTTTAGCTGCTGGAGAAAAACATACACACACACACACCCACACACAAATAGTGCTCACCTAAAATGTGTAACTTTTTTAACAGAATGAATTTTTACTTACTTAAATTAAATTTGACATGATGTATGAAACATTGTTTTCCTTTAATAAAAAGCTTTAAAAAAAATTTTAATAAAAGAGTTGTCATTTCTACATCTTCAAAATGGCAACTTTCCCTTCCACTCTCTATTTTACAAAAAGAGGAGGTTTTCAACATGTTCATTTCTGCTTTTCACTGTGGCAAATGTATCCAGGTCACAGCATGTGGTTGTCACTGCAATATCTTTTCAGGCAAAAGTGTACTGTTCTCTGTACTAACCTGTCCAACCTGAAAGGTATGTTTCATTCAAATCTTAACCGTGACTGCTTCATTCAAGGATGTTCCATAAACTCACTTCACATTCCTAGGCACTGTGCAAAATACAGAGAGCCTTGAAAATAGATATGAACTTCCTGAGCTGCTACCTCTGCCTGGGCTCAGGATGTGATACTTATTGATGCAGGATGACACTGCTCTGAATTTCAGCTAAAAAACTCTTGATCACACACACACACACACACACACACATGCACACACACATGTACACACACATGCACATGGATACAAACATGCACATACACACACATATGTACACACATGTACACACACACACACACACACACATTCAATTGTTTTCTTTTCCTCTACTTTATCCCCCCCAGTTGGCAGGAAAAAATTGTCTTGGTTGGGTTACATGACCATAATTTTTTGTTGTTGGCCTTAATATACTCTTTTATAAAATGGTTTTGATTTCTGCCAAAGTTATTTGCCCATGAAACAAGAGCCTATTAGTATTAGTATTAATTAATACTATGCTGGAATAACCCCACCATTTAGGTCTGTCACTTCTTTGATTTGTATCTCTAAATCTTAGATACACGCTGGAATAGCCTACCCTTTGAGTTTATCCCTTTCATTGACTTACAGCTGTAATGTGTGTGTGTGTGTGTGTGTGTGTGTGTGTGTGTGTGTGTGTGTGTGTGTGTGTGTGTGCATGTGTGTGTGTGTGTGCGTGTGTGCATGTGTGTGTGTGTGTGTGTGTGTGTGAGCGTGTGTGAATGTGTGTGTGTGTGTGTGTGTGTGTGTGTGTGTGTGTGTGTGTGTGTGCGTGTGCGTGTGTGTATGTGTGTGTGTGTCTGTGTGTGCGTTTGAATGTTTGTGTTTTAAGAAATGTCATGCATACAGTAGATTCATCTGAACATAATTTCATAAATCTACATTTCTCTTTTGCTGAAAATGTTGTTTTGCTTAATTAAATAGTGACTGGGAAGATGGGATGGCACGTGGTCCATTGTTTACATTTGATTTCTTTATCTCTTTTTTTTCTTCACATTAAAAAAAGTTTTGGGTAGATAGGAAAAAAATAAGTTTGATCGGGGGTAGACAGGAAAAAAATAGATTTGATAGAGTTACTATAACTGCTTCTTTTCTACCTTTACCAGATAAAATTATGTGATGTAAACTGAGACATCACATTTGCTATCATAACAATTACAAATGACACTGGTAAAAAATTGTAGTTTTTTTTAAGCTGCAAAATTACAAGTACTTAGATTCTGTACTGTTTGCTAGTCAGTCAGACAGGAGAGTGGAGACAGCCACAGTGAAGCCATAGTCAACTTCATTATGACTCACCCCAATCAACAGACAAGTCTGACTCACTGCACAATAGGAGAACAAGGAAGCAAAATGATTCACTAGCCACTTGAGCAGAAAGAGGCGCTAGGTTCATAAGATAATCCCTCCACAGTGACAGGCGCTAGGTTCATGATAAGATAATCCCTCCATAGTGACAGGCGCTAGGTTCATGATAAGATAATCCCTCCATAGTGACAGGCGCTAGGTTCAAGATAATCCCTCCACAGTGACAGGCGCTAGGTTCAAGATAATCCCTCCACAGTGACAGGCGCTAGGTTCATGATAAGATACTCCCTCCACAGTGACAGGCGCTAGGTTCATGATAAGATAATCCCTCCATAGTGACAGGCGCTAGGTTCAAGATAATCCCTCCACAGTGACAGGCTGCCCTGCCCCAGGCCAAGAGGTCACACACCATCCATGCTGAATTCACTCTCTGTTGAATAAAGATTAGTATTGCTTTTCAACACTGGGACACCCGACCTTTGAGGATCCGATGCCCAATACACTCTGGGAGACAGCAGTATGTGTGTTTTCCATGCCCTCTTATCTGCACGGCATCCAGGACATGCATGCATTGCCTGGTTTGATATGTAGAAAGTTACTGACAGTCCAGGATGGATGGATGGATGGATGGATGGAGTTTTACGACCTTTGCAGGCTATATAAGGCCAAGCAAGAAAATCACTAGAAGAATTCCAAGTAAGCACAATTTAAGACATGATGTCCCTATTTGTTTGCCTCTTACAAATCTGAAGGGAGACACGGTGGGCCAATTCTTTTAACCCCCAACCCACAGGGGGAGACAGTCCAGGATAGCAAATGGTCCATTGCAAGGTACATGCAAAGACATCGGGGATGTGCACATCCCTTTTCCACTCCCAAGTTACTTCAACCTTCACTTCTTGTATAAGGTTGACTGATCAATGTTTGTGTGGACCTAACAAACCTACGCACGATTACAGGTGGAAAGATGCGGTGACAAAGGAGCTGCAAAATGCCACAGAAGCTGCCTCCCTCTGGACTTAGAGGAAACACATGCTGCCCTGATGGGCTTGATGTTTCTGCAATTCGAGATCTATACAAGATATCTTCCTCGTAGCACATAAGTGGCCTGCTTGGGGCTGGCTGTGCAGGTGTTGATGGAGCAGGCCCCGAAACACAAAGACCACTGCAATCCAGCGGATAATGGTGCAGCAAGGGTTGTATGCAAGTCTTCAGAAAAGACGGCAAAGAACCAGCAGCATCTTCGGCACAGGCAACTGTGCTCACTTCTATAATGCAACAGTTTACCCATCGATGAATGCTCAAATTACATGCATTTATCCCCTGAGCATTGGACTACTTCTGTTGTCATGCCAACACCACGTCAACCTCCTGGGGAGCATGCAACCAGTCTGCACACCTTGCTAAGGCCAAAAGGGAAAATAGTTGTGGTTACCATTTATAACAAGACCAACTAAAATAGGGTCAGTAGGTAGGTAGACTTTATTTTCTCCTCCTCCTCCTCCTCCTCCTCCTCCTCCTCCTCCTCCTCCTCCTCCTCCTCCTCCTCCTCCTCCTCTTTTTCTTTCTTCTTCTTTTTTTCCAGATGAGGCAAGATTCAACATAAATTACAATGCCTCTTCCACTGAAAAACAGACTTTTTACTTAAAACTAAGGCAGAGTCCCTGAGTAGGGCAGGGAAAATGAGACAGAACACAACTGTGTCAATATCCTCTTTTTTCCCACAATCAGAAAAAAAGTTTTGGGTCAGCAGAAAAAAAAGGTCAGTTGAGTTATCATAACCACTATTTCACCCCCACCCACCCCACCCACCCCCAATGATACAACACTGAGTTCTGCACAGCTTAGAACACTTTACTCCTGAGATGCAAGCAACTGCAGGTCATGCGCTTGGACCACTGCCACCAAATCTCACTACAGGACAGGACAGATTCATCCACGCAGTGAGGGGCTCTGTTGCAACAAAAGTTCCTCATTCAACAATAGCACTCCTTCTTCCTCACAGTCACATATGCCCATATTGCTCCAGCATAAGGAGATGCAAGGGAAGTAAAGTATCTTTCCCTAGAAACAATTCCAGAATCCATTTTTCTAACTTTACACTCCACTTTCTTCACTCAAACAAGCTGTGAGACTATCACATTCACATGTATGAAAGAATGAATGAATGAATGAATGAATGAATGAATGAATGAATGAATGAATGAATGAATGAATGAATGAATGAATGAATGAATGAATGAATGAATGAATGAATGAATGAATGAATGAATGAAAGAATGAATGAAAGACAGAAAGAAAGAAAGAAAGAACGAATGGATCTTTGTAGGTTACATAACTCATAAGGCCACTGATCACGAAATTCACTAGAGCAAGTTAGAGGAAGAGTAAATCAAGTCTTCATCTCCTTAGTTATTTGGCTTTAATTGGCCAAGGAGACACTGTGGCCCTACTGTCACCCCTCACCCATCCCCCCCCCCCCCCCCCCCCCCCAAACCCTCAGGGAGAGTGGGGCTAGTGTCTCAACCCCTGGACAGTAGTCAGAAAGAGTCAACTCAACAGGGTTTCCAGTCCCTCTCTTCCATACATTCCTCCAGCCAGCCCACTCCTGATCTCCAGCCAGCCTACTCCTGATCTCCAGCCAGCCCACTCCTGATCTCCAGCCAGCCCACTCCTCATCTCCAGCCAGCCTAGTCCTCATCTCCAGCCAGCCCACTCCTCATCTCCAGCCAGCCTACTCCTCATCTCCAGCCAGCCCACTCCTCATCTCCAGCCAGCCCAGTCCTGATCTCCAGCCAGCCCACTCCTCATCTCCAGCCAGCCTACTCCTGATCTCCAGCCAGCCCACTCCTGATCTCCAGCCAGCCTACTCCTGATCTCCAGCCAGCCCACTCCTCATCTCCAGCCAGCCCACTCCTCATCTCCAGCCAGCCTACTCCTCATCTCCAGCCAGCCCACTCCTCATCTCCAGCCAGCCTACTCCTCATCTCCAGCCAGCCTACTCCTCATCTCCAGCCAACTCCTTATCTCCAGCCAGCCCATTCCTGATCTCCAGCCAGCCCTGATCTCCAGCTAGCCCACTCCTGATCTCCAGCCCACTCCTGATCTCCAGCCAGCCTACTCCTCATCTCCAGCTAGCCCACTCCTGATCTCCAGCCAGCCTACTCCTCATCTCCAGCCAGCCTACTCCTGATCTCCAGCCAGCCCACTCCTGATCTCCAGCCAGCCTACTCCTCATCTCCAGCCAGCCTACTCCTCATCTCCAGCCAGCCCACTCCTCATCTCCAGCCAGCCCAGTCCTGATCTCCAGCCAGCCCAGTCCTGATCTCCAGCCAGCCCACTCCTGATCTCCAGCCAGCCCAGTCCTGATCTCCAGCCAGCCCAGTCCTGATCTCCAGCCAGCCCAGTCCTGATCTCCAGCCAGCCCACTCCTGATCTCCAGCCAGCCCACTCCTGATCTCCAGCCAGCCCACTCCTGATCTCCAGCCAGCCCACTCCTGATCTCCAGCCAGCCCACTCCTGATCTCCAGCCAGCCCAGTCCTGATCTCCAGCCAGCCCACTCCTGATCTCCAGCCAGCCCAGTCCTGATCTCCAGCCAGCCCTGATCTCCAGCCAGCCCAGTCCTGATCTCCAGCCAGCCCACTCCTGATCTCCAGCCAGCCCAGTCCTGATCTCCAGCCAGCCCACTCCTGATCTCCAGCCAGCCCAGTCCTGATCTCCAGCCAGCCCACTCCTGATCTCCAGCCAGCCCACTCCTGATCTCCAGCCAGCCCAGTCCTGATCTCCAGCCAGCCCAGTCCTGATCTCCAGCCAGCCCACTCCTGATCTCCAGCCAGCCCACTCCTGATCTCCAGCCAGCCCACTCCTGATCTCCAGCCAGCCCACTCCTGATCTCCAGCCAGCCCAGTCCTGATCTCCAGCCAGCCCTGATCTCCAGCCAGCCCAGTCCTGATCTCCAGCCAGCCCACTCCTGATCTCCAGCCAGCCCAGTCCTGATCTCCAGCCAGCCCACTCCTGATCTCCAGCCAGCCCAGTCCTGATCTCCAGCCAGCCCAGTCCTGATCTCCAGCCAGCCCAGTCCTGATCTCCAGCCAGCCCACTCCTGATCTCCAGCCAGCCCACTCCTGATCTCCAGCCAGCCCACTCCTGATCTCCAGCCAGCCCACTCCTGATCTCCAGCCAGCCCACTCCTGATCTCCAGCCAGCCCAGTCCTGATCTCCAGCCAGCCCACTCCTGATCTCCAGCCAGCCCAGTCCTGATCTCCAGCCAGCCCTGATCTCCAGCCAGCCCAGTCCTGATCTCCAGCCAGCCCACTCCTGATCTCCAGCCAGCCCAGTCCTGATCTCCAGCCAGCCCACTCCTGATCTCCAGCCAGCCCACTCCTGATCTCCAGCCAGCCCACTCCTGATCTCCAGCCAGCCCAGTCCTGATCTCCAGCCAGCCCAGTCCTGATCTCCAGCCAGCCCACTCCTGATCTCCAGCCAGCCCACTCCTGATCTCCAGCCAGCCCACTCCTGATCTCCAGCCAGCCCACTCCTGATCTCCAGCCAGCCCAGTCCTGATCTCCAGCCAGCCCTGATCTCCAGCCAGCCCAGTCCTGATCTCCAGCCAGCCCACTCCTGATCTCCAGCCAGCCCAGTCCTGATCTCCAGCCAGCCCACTCCTGATCTCCAGCCAGCCCAGTCCTGATCTCCAGCCAGCCCAGTCCTGATCTCCAGCCAGCCCACTCCTGATCTCCAGCCAGCCCACTCCTGATCTCCACCCAACACAATGAAGGACTAAAGAACTGTTCATTGGAGGACATCCATGGCTTCCTCTAACAATGGAGCACAATGGGCATTCAGAACAAGACAAAATTCAGTGACCAGGAAGTGAAGCACTTCCCCAGTGGGACAACAGTGATGACTAAGCTAAGGCCTTGACCAGTAGAGCAGTACAGGTGTGGTGATGACTTAAATCACCTTGCAAGACTAGCAGTGACAACCCTGTCACCCATCAGGTGAGAGTAGCTGGGTTCCTGAGCAAAAATAATGGAAGAACAACACAGCCCTGCGGTATCAGCACGAAAATGACAATATTGTCAAACCCAAATAACATATTTGGAAAAAATATTAAGAAAGCATTTTATTTCATTCAAATTTTCACTTTCCAGTACAAAACCATGGGGTTTAGTATCCCATCCATTTTCTTTTGAAACCCATTTATATTCAATTGCTAGGTGCCCCAGATGTATCTCAACTCCTTGTTGAATAACATACCACCAGAGCCATTGAATGCCCTTCCATCAGCTGGAACCCCTGGCTGCTGGGCTTTTGGAGTTTGCTCCAGTTCCTCAGCCAGGGGTGGCTCCAAGCAGCCAAAGAGGCTACTGGGGGATGGGGTGGGGGGCAGGGGGGCACTGGGACAGAGTCAAATCACTCAGATCCAACCCTGTATTGGAACCACCTGGCAGATCAAGCCAGGCCAAATACATCAACAAAATGGTCAACAAACACCTTGTAAAACCCAAAGAAACACCACTACATGCATTGGCCAATGAACAACAATAAGTGAATAACAAAAACCAACATCTGGCCCTCACCAGTTCTTCTGCAAAGGGGATCTTCTTATGAAGAAATCAATCTTCCCAGAGGCCACTCCTCTTCCTCCCATACACAAAGCTAAAGGTGAGCTTTCATTTCATCAACCAGGATGTACACATCTGTTTACATGCATTGTTGCAGCTAAATCCTTGAGGCTTAACCTCATTAGAACAATAGTGTGTGATTCATCAGCTGTGAAGACTGCTGCATAGAGACTGCCCAATGAAAATCAAATTATGCTTCAAGTACATCAAATGAAGTGAACATAATTAGTTTGAAAGATTGTATTAATACACACAAATAAATAAACAAACAAATAATAAAGAAAGAAAGAAAGAAAGAAAGAAAGAAAGAAATGAATGAATGAACAAATGAATGAATGAATAAAACAAATGAATGAATGAATGAATGAATGAATGAATGAATGAATGAATGAATGAATGAATGAATGAATGAATGAATGAATGAATGAATGAATGAATGAATGAATGAATGAATGAATGAATGAATGAATGAACGAATGAATGAATGAATGAATGAATGAACGAACAAATGAATGAACAAACGAACGAATGAATGAACCAATGTGTACCTCACAAAGTCTGCACAGAGCAGAGCAGCACTATTGTGAAGGGGTTAACACCAGGGCCGCCCAGCAATGTGTACCTCACAAAGTCTGCACAGAGCAGAGTGCTAGCACTGTTGTGAAGAGGTTAACACCAGGGCTGCCCAGCAATGTATACCTCACAAAGTCTGCACAGAGCAGAGCAGAGGGAAGGGGCAGGCAGGTCAGGATAAACTTTTAGTGCTAGGACCAGCATCCACAGAAGTCCTGGGGAAATAGGCCATGTGTGAAGGTGGGCAACACTCTGCCCTTCTCTTTCAGGCAGAGTGCCTGGCCTGATAATATTCTCATTGCATTGATCAGCCCTGCTGTGTGAATCTAAGGCAATTTCCAAATTGTCAGACTTTTTTTTTTCAGCATTTCCTGTAGACACAAGAACATGCTATGTGAGAACATGTGTCATGATTGCACACATGTATGAAAGCATGCATACAGGCACACATACACATGATGAATGCATGTATGCACACATGCATGAATGCACATGCATGAAGAAAAAAAACCACACACACACACACACTCACACACACACACACACACACACACACACACACACACACACACACACACACACACACACACACACACACAACCTCTTCATCCTTACTCAAGGCCCAGACAAAACCCTATCATGACCACCTGCTATGAATCAGCTCTGCATGAAAAAACTTCCAGACAAGACAATGGGCCAAATGCTCTTGTTTCACTAACCTGATAGAGCACAGGGGTCAGCTATCCTCGACACTTGCTCTTTCTATACCTTGGTGTGCTCATACACATTGTCGTAATCTCTTCCCTGCATATGCAGCTCTGCATTCTAGCATCGGTAATAAATCATCATTATCAATTTCATAAGGTATCAACATGGCATTGGAAGAGACACATAGATCACACTGTAACTGGGAGGTTTGGGGGGAAAAGACAA
Organism: Theodoxus fluviatilis; assembly: GCA_034096865.1. Lineage (NCBI taxonomy): Eukaryota > Metazoa > Mollusca > Gastropoda > Cycloneritida > Neritidae > Theodoxus > Theodoxus fluviatilis. The sequence continues at coordinate 97,336 of JAWQFJ010001936.1, read as the reverse complement.
AGCTCCTATAGAAAATATATGTGAGGCCTATCATCCACGATTCTGCTGTTACAGATCAGACTTAGTAACTGATACTGTGATAGTCATACAGGTTTATGTGAAAGCAGTTTTGATAACACTCAGGCAAGCAGACCAGCCATAACATAACCACTACAGTGTCTTTTGAAGGACTGTTCTTCTGAAAAAATTTGGTCAGAGTTCTACATCAGACACATAGTCTCCTCAAGAATACAGTGGGATTCATTCTTTCAAGTTGTATCCCCAGTCCTCACTATACTATACAGAATGAATGAATGAATGTTATTGCTAATGGGCCTATTACTATCAGCCTTATTTGGCTATGTAGTATGTAAAGCCTCAACATTTCTTTGCAAAAACAATAGTATCATGGATGAATCTATTTGTAAAGTAAAAATTTATACATACATATGATATGTAGCTCTACTCATTTCCTTACATGACAAATGTAGCAAATTCAAAAACCGCATTTGGATATTAAAAAGTGCACATGAAAAGTAATATTACAAACATTCAAATGTTCCTCACTATACAGTGTCCACTCAGCTGTGGCACCTGCCAAAACCAACATTTGGTCACCATTGGTCAGCTGGTGAAGATGACCAGTAGGGTAATTCATTAGAACTACAGGACACTACATGTCACTGTCTTGCAATGCAGAGACATCTGTTGGGTCAGTAACCTCAAGCTGAATAGATAAAGCAACCGACTCTAGAAAGTTCCTTCCATGATATCCTCCTGTTGCTGGTGGTGGTAATTGACTATTGCAGATCCTAAGATGAGATGCTTCCTCATGGAATTGTACACATGTACTGCACAATGTACAAGTTTCCTGAAAAAGGTTTGCTGATACTGATAGACACATGCATAGGACAAGAATAAATACAAATAACAACTGTATGATCCCATAGGAGTAGCCAGTCATTCTCAGACTTCATTTTCAGTTGTACATAACCAAATAGTCTTGTAAAAGTCTAAAACTAAAAGTTTCACACATTTCTTTTCCTAGCAGTCAGACAGAATGAAGCCAAGCTAAGCACTGGGAACTCTATGTCAAATCCTCTTTGCTGCAGAAGTCTAGGGATGCTTCAACACCACTGCTATCATCCCCGGCGAAATGACATTCTAGAAATTTCTAAACCTCTAGAACATTCTAGAACATTCTAGAATGTTCTGGAATAAATTTGATGGAATAATTCTAGAATTCTTTAATTCCAGAATAATTCTAGAAAATTCTAGAACATTACTTTTTCTTAGAATATTATTCTAGAACAAGACCATTCAAAGAATATTATAGAAAATTGTAAATAAAACGATATTTAAAAAAAGAAGTGAACAATAAAGCATTTCAACACACACGCAAGACACTTTAGTGATCACACACAGAATATAAGATTTAGTGTTAAATCACCTTAAGTTCATTCACAGTTCTTAATTGTCCACAATTTTCATTTTCTGATCACAGAACAGTTCTAATCATACATAACTCGCTGAGTCGCTCACAGTTGCAGTGTGCACATTTCTTTGCAATACACAATAGTGATCTTGATTAAAACTCAGAATTTTAAAATAGAGCAACTAGTGTTTGTCACGGCCCGAGTGGATGACTACTGATGGGAATTGTAGTCCCGTGCGATCATGGATCCAATATACAATGTCCATGGGAGCGACAATTACGCGTCTGATCGTACCCTTGCCTTGTTTACGTCAAGATCTAAAAATAGCATTAGCAAACGGAAGTGGCCGACTTATCGCAATGCCTGCTGGGAAGCAGAGAGACCGCGCACCTAGATCGCTTTCTAACTTGTGCAAGTTTGATCGAAATCGGACCAGTTTTAGCTGTGATCGAAATCGGACCAGTTTTAGCTGTGTTGTGGTGATTATTGTCGAGATTTCGACTGACGTTCTGACTTTTTTCGCGTCATGGCCGACTCCGCGTCGGATGAAGGCGAAGGAAGCGACATTGATGCTGATTTTGACGATGTCTGATCAGACTGATGCGAGAGATGTTGGAAGAGGAATCGTCGGAGGAAGAGTTTCTAGGCTTCCAAGGATCGTGGCAGACAGAAAATTTTCGTTCTCGTATGCGACACGCCTTTCGACGCGCTCAAGGAGTAAAGATTGACATCACCTCGGACGCAAAACCTCTTCATGTCTTCTCTGATCTTCACAGACGCGATCATGCGCGATGTGGGAACGCTTGTGACAGAGACACATCGGTATGCTGAGAGAGAGAGAGAGAGGAATCCACCTCCTACCAGCTCCAAGTGGGCACTTGTGACAGTTCCTGAGATTAAAACTTTCATCGGTCTCAGATCCATCGCAATGGGTGTGCATCGCTTGCCTGAGAAGCAAGATTTTTGCCAACAGAACGTCAGAAGTGGCTTTTCCGTCGACGTAGTTTTCGAGACTAAGTTCCCCAAGGCAATCGAGAGACAGATTCCTTTCTCTGTGGCGGTACCTGCATCTACAATTAGGTCCCCAATAACTTTCTTCACTGCTCACAAGAATTGCAAGGTATGAGGTACAATTATGAAAGGGATTTGATTGATAAAATCAGTTGGATGGAAATTGGTGATTCAGATATTATCTGAATCTCTGATGTGTGCAGTTGTTTCAAACACCATCTGATGAGTACCATTTCAAAATCTGTATTAAATAATCTACATTTAACAGAGATTGGTTTGTTGTTTTTTAACTAAATATTCTGTTTGAATGTTTTTGCTAAACAATTCCAAAATACTCTCATACCTAATTATTCTTCTCAATAATATAATTATTGTTCTTGAATTGTTCCAGAATGTGCAGTCAGTTTTCTGGAATTTCATCTTGAATTGTTCCAGAATTATCTGTCAGTATTCTATAATATTCTGGAATAACACTCCAGAATAATCTGGAATAATTCCAGAATTATTCTAGAACTGTGTTTCCTTCTTCATCTGTAAGGATTCAAGAACATTCATTACCATTCTAGCATATTCTAGAATATTCTAGAATATATTCTAGGATATTCTAGAATATATTCTAGCATATTCTACAATATATTCTAGAATATTCTCTTGAATTCTCATTTAACCTTCTGTCATTATTCCAGAACCTTGGACTTTGGTTCCAGAAGTCATATTCTAGAATATTCTGGAACATTTCTAGAATTGTTCTGGAAAGATTCCAGACCGTTTCGCTGGGGATCATTCAATTATGTCGGGACAACTGGTTGTCTCTCATTGAAGATGTTTTATAATGACTAATGCTCAGGAGGACATCTATACGTGATCAACATTACAACTTGCACGCTTGTAATCATGTTGATAAAAAATAACTTTTAATAAGTATTATATGTCCATTCAGCACTTTTCGTTCAAAACAATTACTACAGAGGGGGAGCGATTTGTTATTTATCTCTCCTTATTCCTCTACAAGCACATGCACTTGCCAACAAAGATGGCACTGTATACTCAATGGAAATCTATTACACACATATCACAGAAGTGTAGGGAATATGTGTCCTGTTGCCCATTCCTTTCCATTCTTCAGTGTGTTGACTTTCACCACACATTTGGATTGCTACTGTCAGAAGCAAACCAAGACCTAGGAATGATAATGCTACACTCCTACAGTCACAGTTTAGGCTTGGTTGATTAACAATTATTCACTATTTCCCAATTTACATCAAACTTAAATGGACAGTGCTTGAGAGGATGGATGGATGGATGGATGGATGGATGGACATGGATGGATGGATGGGTGGGTGGGTGGGTGGGTGTGTGTGTGGGTGTGTGGGTGGGTGGGTGGGTGGATGGATGGATGGATGGATGGATGGATGGAGGGCCTTTCACTTCAGCCTTTGAAGGCTATATAAGGCCACAACGTTGATAAACACCCACATGACTGCATGAGATGATTTATGCCCAATACTGCCCCTTCATTCATAAAAAAGATCAACAAGACATCCAAGAATTACTGGTCAGTGCATTCTGTTCCACATTCAGTGGGAAGGGACAACAGCACACAATGAACTAACAAGAAGGGCAATGCCCACACGACTCACATGCTTGACCTTGACCTTTATATGACCTTGACCTTCAGGTGACCTTCAAGGTCAAGGTCAACCAACTAAACCTACCAATGACATCATACACAAAGAAATGCTTTACACATTTTTCCTACCAAAATACATGTGACCTTGACCCAAGGTCAAGGTCATCCAAGGTCATGCAACACAAAGCTGTTAATTCAAGGCATAGGAAGCACAATGGTGCTTATTGGCACTTTCTACCATGAGATATAGTCACTTTTAGTGGTTCACTACCCCATTTTGGTCACATTTCATAAGGGTCAAAGTGACCTTGACCTTGATGATATGTGAACAAATGTGTCTCATGATGAAAGTATAACATGTGCCCCACATAATTATTAAGTTTGAAACAGTTATCTTCCATAGTTCAGGGTCAAGGTCACTTCAAAATATGTATACAATCCAACTTTGAAGAGCTCCTGTGACCTTGACCTTGAAGCAAGGTCAACCAAACTGGTATCAAAAGATAGGGCTTGCTTTGACCTATATACCACTTGTAGCTGAGGTCGCCATTCTCAATAACGTGGGAGAAAATTGGGAAAATGTGAAAAATGACTGTTTTTGAGACCACATTTATGGCTCCTGTGACCTTGACCTTGAAGCAAGGTCAAGTCACTATGTATATTTTTTGAGGCCTTGTCATCATACACCATCATGCCACATTTGGTGTTGATAGACTTAATAGTCTCCGAGAAAAATCCAACGTTTAAGTTTTTTACGGACGCCCGCCCGGACGGACGGACGGACGACACGGCTCAGTACATAGACTCACTTTTGCTTCGCATGTGAGTCAAAAAGTATACAGGCCACAAGTTTGGGGAAACTTTTTTCCAATACATAGTCATGTCCCGGTGACCCTACAAGCGCATCACATTAACTGGTTAGGTGACAAGCACCGGCCAGATCTAAGTGATCAAGGGTAATTCTGCCATTATCAAACCCTGCATAACCTTTTCTCTGGTAATCATTAATGAAATTTTCATTAAACTTTCTCCCACTCTTGTATACTATTGTACGACTAGTATCAGGACCAAAATTGTAGTGTATGTTTGTGTATGCCATTGGGAACGACAGGAAAAAGGCTGATTGCAAGTGTCATGATAGTGACCAAAACACCTTAACACTAACACATGCACATGTGCAATTAAAGCAGCAAAGGTGCAAGGGAAGCACTGGAAGCTTCTTATTCAAAGTGAAGGCATGCATGCAGCAGAGATAACCTTACTTGGGTTAGATGGTATTTCAACAAGACTTCGCATAGAGGGTCGTGTGCAAAACGGGGTATTCCCAAAATCGCTCCAAAACGACCATAAAGCACGAAGAGCGGTGTTATCTGGGGGTAGAGGCAGTGTCTTAATATATCACAGTTAGTATAAACTCACCCGGCACTGCCATCTTCAGGGTCGTCGTCCTCCAAGTCATTGCCAAGCCCATGTCGTGAGGACAGATTTTCTGTATCAGTACCTCCGTCTGGATTTGTCTTGTCGTCGATCTCGGAGTCAAAGTAAACCTGCGTCACCGAGCTCGAATCAACAGCTCCTTCATGAAGTTCATCGTCTCCCATATTAATAAAGTCTTCCAGAGACATTGAGGCTTTTCCATCGTGGAAAAACTCCATGACAACTTCCAAGTGTAGCCTAACTGTCCCGGGAGTTGTGATGATAGTGTTGTCCTACAGCGCTTGTTAAAACTGATCTGATTGGTCTAGATCTGTGACCTTCAACCTCGGTCCGAACTTCCTGTTAGAAAGGAAGACAAGTCGCCGGGGATTGTGGTACACCCTTTTCCCAGCGCAATCCAACATGGTGGGTTATAGAACTGATACTAGTTGTTGAAATCTAGTTGAATCATCCTTAATACGCGTACATCGTCGTTCCAACAGCAAACTTGGTCTAATACATGTCAAATTGATAATATTTCTAAAGTTTCAACTCGAGATTTCATTTTATAAACGTTCATTTTAGCTTTTAAGTTGAACGGTGTCACGCTTTCGACGATACTAGACGTGTATAATGTACCCAACAGATTAGATCTAAATGTACAGAAAACTGCTAGCCATTGCTGCTTTTATTAGAGGTTGAAGGCAGTGTAATTTGTTATGCAATAGTTTTCATAATGGTCCTTGTATGTGAGAAGTGTTTGAAAGCGTGCACGTGTCAATGTGGAGGTTGTATACTTGTAATCTTGCAATCGCGATTGTGCATTTGCAAACGCAAAGTAGGAACTGCTTGAGGTTTTATTTCCAAAGGTTTCTACAACTGTCTACGAAGTGGAGTTGCCCGTACACATGAAGTAAACAATAACTGTGCTTCGACTAATCTTGAAGCCGGTGACACATGGGTAAGAACGAAGATGAGCGTGAACTTTGAAAGCTATTCGTTTATGGCTCTTTTTCATATTCCTCTATTGCGATATAAACTGCATGATTTTCGTTTCAGGGTGTCCGAGGTCGAAGGAAATCTTTGAAGCGTGTAACAGCGCCCAAGTCATGGATGCTGGACAAGCTTGGGGGTGTCTTTGTAAGTAACAGCTTTTTGTTTGATTGGTTTGAAAGCACTACCTAGTGTTCATAATATATGCTTGGGCATGTGATAGTGTAAATAAATGTGAAATGCCTTTGCGAATATCCTTTTGCTGTAGATGTTTCCCATTTGTGGTTTGTGATGTTACTTCCAGCACTTGCTTGAAATGCAGTGACTGTGACAGATGACAAGAATACATTGCAGTGATTGCTATCGGTCTTACTTAGTCTCTTGCGCACCTGCAGATATTCGCAGTAAGGGGAACATCCATTTGATCACTGTCAGACAAGTAGTTTGCTTTCATGATTGTATTGGTAGTGAAGGATAGCGTAACTTCTGAGCTGGTTTTTGGTCCATGTGTAAAATCTAATGAAAATGGTTAACTGATGCTGCCCTGTGTTCAAGATGACCTACAGTTCGCCGACCGGTAGCCGAGCCCCCAATGTGCCCTCTTGAACGACTCGTTATAACCGAACGGTAGCCAAGATGGCTTCCGTGATGCCTTCTCATCGTCGCGGATTGTGCTTCTCAACCAAATGAGTAAACCAGCAGTTGCAGACGGCTTGTTCCATGTGGAAGCTGATAAAATACATTAAGCTGTAGCTGTGCATGAAGGCTCGGCATCGCTCGAATCGAAATTTATGTCAAAATGACAGTGCTGACTTGAGGGGAGTTCAGAAGGCGCAGTGCTTCAAAGCGCTTACTCAGCGCTGCACGTGATTCACTCCTGAACGGCCAATTTGGGGCGTGCTTCACTCAGCGCTGAGCAGCGCTGTGAATCACCAATCCGACGTGCAGCAGGATGATTTTGCATCATTTCAAAATGGCGTCTTCGATCCCGCACTGGCCGTCAACGAGTAAAATAACCCTCAGAAACATCATTTTGGGACTGGAACGGGCTTTATTTGCCTCAAGCGCTCTGTATGTGCAAGTAATGGCAAGTAAGGATGACACCGTAGTGGATTTTATTCATGCAGAATACATGTAAACGTGCATAAACGATGTCTGTGGCAAAGAAAATACTTTCTTCGCGTCTATCAACACAACATGGGGCGCAGAAGATTTACCTCCCCTTTAACAAGTGAAGTGCTGCACTACATCTTAGGCGTTCAGGAGTGGCAAAGAGCGCTCAATTGCCAACATGAAGCGCTCAAGCAGCGCTGAGTACTTCTGAACAAACCTTTAGTGTAAGCAAGAATATTTCGATGCTCACTTCAAGGGAGGTTACACAACAAACGTAGGTCTAATGTAAGATATGGGTCCTTCCAAAAAGCTGGGTTGCTACACAGGTGTAATGGGAAAAACCCTTTTTGAACTCCAAAACAACTCTTTTTCTCAATGTTATGGGTGTAAACCTCCCCCAAAATGATTTCAGAAATAGTATTGATAACTTCACATTTATAGATTATCAGTGCATTTCAAATATTTGGCCCAAAAGTCGAAAAGTGGTTCAGAAGAAGGTCACGTGTTGTGACATGCTAGATATGCATTTAGTTGGGCATAGATTTGAATTGCAAGATAGCATATTAAAACACAATGAAATCATATTCGTATCTATTAATACTTACATAATTGTACCATTAGTTTGAAATAATGATGTGTTTAGTATTTTCTGTCATATTAGCCCGAGTCCAATTTCCTGTCTTTCGTAACATGTGGTTTCCGAGTGTGAAGCCATCAAATAGCTCACTACGCTAGTCCAGTAAAGCGTAGGAATATATGACTGTGACGTTGCAATGAGAACGATGTGTTTCTAGGTCACTACACAGTTGCTGTTTTGTTTTCATTTATTAGGAAACATCAAGTTATGTTGATTTTAAAATTGTCCGCGAACATCGTTTCCGGTTTTGCTTGTTACGAAAGACTGTTCAAAAAAGGCGCGTACTCATTCTAGAATAAGAAAAGAAGGACTATTTTCTGTGTTCCATTACATCTTTCATGCGGATTGATATTAGAACGCAGTAGGTCCGGGTAAACAATATGGTTGGCGGGATTTTCTTGTGGTGTTGTTTGGATTCCGGATCGTGTGGTCTTGTTACGAAAGACATGTTGTGTGCCATTCAACGCTTCAACAGGCGATTACGATAAGCTTGATTGTGTTATGATTGAATTGGTGATTGATTTAGATTTACAATTTAATTTTTGTTGCATACAGTGTCAAATTCTTCACAGTTTATAGTTTATAATTTATAGTCAACCACCCGGGCCGTGATAGACTAGAGTACTCGGTGAGTCCTCGCGAACTGAGCAGCGCTTGTGCCGTGAAATGGCATGTTCAGGACGCGTAGCGATGCAAAGCGCTGCATGTGATTGGGCGCTTTGCAGCGCTGCGCCTCCTGAACAAGCCGCTGTTCAGGAGGGAAGCTTCGCGAGCGGTGCTGGGCGATTCGCCCCAATTGCGATATTCGGAACGTCGTTTAGCTTCAGATTACACCCGAATCACGCAGATCGTTTAGGTGCATGGAGTACAGTATCGCCGAGCAAGACGTTTGTCACAAAACGCAGATACATTAATGCGGCCGGATCTTAGCTAAACGACGTACACCCGTACACGCGTGAGATCGCCAACTGAACACGCTGAACTGAACTGATTTTTTAAGTTTCTGCGTTACGCAAGACATATTTTACACCATTAAACGTAGGTAACTTATAGCTTAGAATTCCCTTGTTCCATGTTTTTATGTATTCAAGACCTTCTTTATACAGTAGAAAATGTGTTGGTTTTAAAGTAGAATCAAAACTGATCAGAAGAACGCAATTAAGATTTTTGTCGTTTGTTTGGTCTCCGTGTTACAATAGACATCACTTTAAAAAAAATCAGAAATATAATTATTGTATTAGAATTTTTAATTTGTCTTTGTGCTAGGTAATTATATTCAGCAATACACATTATTTCACTGTATGGTTGCATTTTCTTCTTTTTTTCCTTTGAGGTTAAAAAAAAACTTTTGTAAATGTTTACGACATGATTTGGTACATTCAAGTTAAACATCATAGTACTGTATCAAAATATGTTGCATTGTCAAATTTTCTTGTGTATTTGCTGTTATTTAGTGAATGTTAAAAAGAATTGAATCATTTTGACAATTTTAAACAGGACATTTGTTGTTTATTTATTGTCATTTGGTTTCCATGTTACAATAGACATTTCGCAGACTGGGCGCATTCAACTATCTGCCACTTGAACACCAATCACAAACTTATCTTCATATTTAGGTTTTATTGTCACTCAAACACAGTTTTTTCATATGCAATACAAAAATAAGCATTTCAGCTCATTTGGTTTTTTGCCACTCATGTCACACAATTGGTCCCAGCTTTTTGGAAGGAGCCTGATATGTGCTCATGAATCTTGCCACTGCGCTGCACAATTGAGAAGTTTTTTCTGATCACCTTATATTTTCTTTGCCTGCTGTGCAAATCTTTCCAAGTTGCTACACATATTTTTAAAAGTTAAATTTGCAGAGTACAGTGAAGATTTACATCTCAGCATTTGATAGCCTTTACATCTGACGCGTTTCACAGTATTCAGTATCAACACTTCCCTTTCCACAACACAAATTGAAAAATTTTAAACACAATATTTCTCAAAGTGTGTGTGCTTTTTGGAAAGGCCAGGCTCTTAACTTGATGAAAAAGTAAGTTTAAGAGACAACAAGAACCTCCACTGGCAGATGCAGGCTCCGATTCAACCCTACCTTCACATTTTAAAAAAAGTATGTGTTCATAGAAATGCGATGTTTTCTGTCAAGTAAATAAGTCTACAGTCTGTATTACTTGTTGTAAAACATGTGGGATGTATCTGTGAAGAAAACTAAAGAAAGAAAAATGAACATTCCAAGATATAGATGAAGTGCTGATGTGGAGATGATTGACAAGCGAGATTTCAGATCTAGAAAGAGAAATTAAGTTCACTCACAAACAAAAAAGTTGAGATGAATCAATTTCAACACATTTTATTGTTAGCCTGTAATGCCCAGAACATATGTAATCCAAAAGCATTGAAAAAAAAGTCATTTAGTACAAGTAGCACAGCAGAAACTATCCCTACCCCCTAAATGTTGAATGGGGTCGTGAGCCGACTTTTATGAAATTTTCAAGACATAATAGAAAATACATGTTTTTCAATAAAACAACTCTAACAGAAACATCAACAGAGAGCTACAATTGTCCTTTTAACATAAAACCATGATAGTGGATTCCAAATTATTATTTCAAACATGCATAAAACATAATAAAGTGCTCAAGTGAGTACGCCAGTCAGCACTTATGTTCAAGAAACACAAATGACCACATTCTCAATGCAATCTTATTTAAAAAATAATGTAAATTGGAAACAAAAGAACAGTTTTGATCATATAGGAAAAAAAGTGACACTACTGTGTGGCTACGGCAAGATTTCCACTTTGGCTTCAGATAAGTCTTTCAAGTCAGGGAAAAACAAAACACTGGGAACCCACATTTTCTCATGAATTGTCCTTATTATATAAAATCATGATAGTGGATTCCAAATTATTACTTCTACCATGCATAAAACATAATTAAGTGCCCAAGTGAGTACGCCAGGGTCAGCACTTATGTTCAAGAAACACAAATGATCACATTTTCAATACAATCTTAATCCAAAGTAATGAAAATTGGAAACAAAAGAATGGTTTTGATCAGATAGGAAAAATTACTATCTAAATAACAAAAATCATGTACATTGGAAACAAAAGAAAAAAGTACTATCTAAATAAAAAATCATGTACATTGGAAACCCAAGACAGTTTTGATCAGATGGGGAAAAAAGTGACACTACCTGTTGTCATGGGGTCCATATAAAACGTGCACCGGCGCTATCGGCGACTATCGCCGTATCGGCGACTACCGGCGACTATCGGCCCAGCTAAAGTTGAAACATAGTGGCTAGCTTATACTTATAGAACTCGTACTTACGTCAAATCGCCGTAGTTTGATGTTTAATTCGTCCGCTGAACGTTGCCAAGACTAATGCGATCGCCGTAGTTTGACCCGATAGCGCCGGTGCACGTTTTATATAGACCCGTTGTCATGTGTGGCTACGGCAAGATTACCACTTTGGCTTCAGATAAGTCCTTCAAGTCAGGGAAAAACAAAACACTTCCCACATTTTCTCATGAATTGTCCTTATTATATAAAATCATGATAGTGGATTCCAAATTATTACTGACAAAGTAACGCCGGTAAAAACCTGCCACTGAAAGTCCGTCTTGGAAAGTAACGTCGGTCAACTATGCGCATTCCCTTTCCGTCTGTGACAATAACGTCGGTATATTCGATCAGAAACTGGCATGAAACTATTTCATTACAAATGAGGCAAAGTTGAGACTGAAATATTTCAAACTGGGAACGAAGCCAACTAGAAAAACAACTATCTTGGGCAGTAAAATTCCGAAAATGCACGATTATTGGCAAAATATCAGCTTCAAGCTCTGTGCCAGTGTGGTCGTTATCACGGTCGTTACCGGACGGACATCAGAAAAAGACGATTCGGCAAATAAAATTGCCTTCTACGATCAAAAGAACACGTGTGGCTGCCAGATTCAAACATAATGAATGCCGGAAGAGGTTTTTCTGGGATACGTGACGTCAAGATAAATGGCGGACAGAACGATTATTTATATATCGGTCGTTACGAGATCCAGACGGACACACAATCTCGTAATCGAAAAGTCTAAATTATAAGTGTTTATAGGCGTTTTACTTTGAAAATAAACGTTGTATGAACAATAGAACAATAATAATTAATGTTCATAATGTTTTGGTAGAATAACAAAGAAGCAAATCCGACTCCTAGCAGTTGTTTTATATTTTGTCTTCAGTCGGATTTTGCAGACGGAACACACGCGAAATATCGAGTATTTTTCTTGGAACGATTTCTTGGTGAAATATGTAACACAATTTCATGGTGATGATCACAAATTCATCACACATGTTTTTAATTGAATTTTTCATACGATCGTTGTAAACTTAAAGAAAATTAATGTGATTTTTGAATGTGGACATGAATGCAGGAAGTCGAAGAGGGAAATGGCGTCAGTCCAGATCGTAACGACCGGAGACAAATAAATAAATCAAACACGCACATTTTTCGCTTAAAACAAGCAAAACTGTGTTTTTTATATCTTTATTGAATAAACATGCAACACAAATTCTAACATTATTGCAAAACCACACACAAGCAAAAATATTGGTAGTGACTTTGTCAAGTTATCTTCGATCCTGAATACTGTGAAACATGCCATCTCAGCATTTGATAGCCTTTACACCTCAGCATTTGATAGCCTTTACACCTCAGCATTTGATAGCCTTTACACCTCAGCATTTGATAGCCTTTACACCTCAGCATTTGATAGCCTTTACATCTCAGCATTTGATAGCCTTTACATAGGTGGCGGCAGCCTCTATACAGTCATGCAGGGAAACCTGGTTTTTGCACTAATTTTCACACCATGTTTATATCAACAACATTTGCTTGGTTTGTCTTGACAATGTGCCCAATAAATACTTTGAAGTTCATTCTGCCTTGTCTTTGCCTTCGTTTGATGTGAATGAGAACATGTGAGCGAGAGGAGTAGGCAGAAATGCCTAATATTTTGGATCGACGAACCGCGACGCCATTAGGCCTGCAGCCATTTTGAGCTCAAGCAAAACAACACCTATCTGGGAAATCTCGCTGTTCTCTGTTCATGTCTATTTTTAACTTGAACAAAAGTGTGTCAGGTCAAACAAGACAAAGCTAGGCTTTGTTTACGTGTGTTTTTAATTTTCCTAGGTAGTAGGGTTTATGAAAAAAATCCGAGATGAAAACACCTAAATATAGCTTGGTCACTTTCTCGGCTGAATTACGGGATTGGGGCATAATTGCGACCCCACAATCATATATGCGATGGAAACAGCGTTTTCTGGAGGTTTCGGTCATGTTCGAAACTAAAGAATGCATGACGTCCACGCCGAGCGACAGCCCATCAAAAGAGGCAACCCGTGCCTTTGACACGAAGGTGCCCTAGCTGAAAACATGGCGACCGAACACGCGCTTTCAACGTCGCCGTTAGCGACTCTGTTCGAGAAAGTCGAAACCATTCTTGGCAAGTTTGTCGATAATCGTATTCATAAACATCTATTTTCGGTACTTGTAAAGTTTTAAGGTGCTAATTTCACGTAAGAATGGCTAGATTTTAAGCTAAAAGTTGCGAGTGGATACGATCCATGCCGATCGGGCTCGAGTGTTATGGGTAGTGACAAAAACATGTTCTGTGTCTTTTTTGACTCACATGCGAAGCAAAAGTGAGTCTATGTACTGAGCCGTGTCGTCCGTCCGTCCGGGCGTCCGTCCGTCCGTCCGTCCGTCCGGGCGTCCGGGCGTCCGTCCGTCCGTAAAAAACTTAAACGTTGGATTTTTCTCGGAGACTATTAAGTCTATCAACACCAAATGTGGCATGATGGTGTATGATGACAAGGCCTCAAAAAACATACATAGTGACTTGACCTTGCTTCAAGGTCAAGGTCACAGGAGCCATAAATGTGGTCTCAAAAACAGTCATTTTTCACATTTTCCCAATTTTCTCCCACGTTATTGAGAATGGCGACCTTAGCTACAAGTGGTATATAGGTCAAAGCAAGCCCTATCTTTTGATACCAGTTTGGTTGACCTTGCTTCAAGGTCAAGGTCACAGGAGCTCTTCAAAGTTGGATTGTATACATATTTTGAAGTGACCTTGACCCTGAACTATGGAAGATAACTGTTTCAAACTTAATAATTATGTGGGGCACATGTTATACTTTCATTATGAGACACATTTGTTCACATATCATCAAGGTCAAGGTCACTTTGACCCTTATGAAATGTGACCAAAATGGGGTAGTGAACCACTAAAAGTGACTATATCTCATGGTAGAAAGTGCCAATAAGCACCATTGTGCTTCCTATGTCTTGAATTAACAGCTTTGTGTTGCATGACCTTGTATGACCTTGACCTTGGGTCAAGGTCACATGTATTTTGGTAGGAAAAATGTGTAAAGCATTTCTTAGTGTATGATGTCATTGGTAGGTTTAGTTGTTTGACCTTGACCTTGAAGGTCACCTGAAGGTCAAGGTCATATAAAGGTCAAGGTCAAGCATGTGAGTCGTATGGGCTTTGCCCTTCTTGTTCAGGCGATTTATTGTTCCAAGTCAAGATTTGAAACAAAAAAAGAGTAGTTGTAGAAATGATTGGTGTATTGTTTTTGTGATGATTAAACTTTGGTGGGGGTAAAATAGACAAAAGCGTTTGCTTTCTAAAACCGGAAGTAGATCGAGTCGGCGTCTGTCGTCTTCTTCTGTCGCTAGTTCAGTAGGCCTAGTTGTTCACATGTTTCAAGATGTTGGCTTCAGTCGTTTTTCTTCTGAGTGGCATCTTCAGAGAATAAAATAGGATTTAACCACGCAGACCAGACTGTTGTTCCATAGCCGCTTCGGTGGTATTTGCTGGGAACATCACACTTGCCCCGTTCTCCAACTCCGGCAGAGCTTTTCTTGTTGAATCGCCGTCAGATTTGCCTGCCAGATATGATGCTTTCAAGCAGTATTTGAAGCAGAATTATGCTTTGTGAGCAGCATCTTGTGTACCTGATCTGCCATGAAGTTTACTCAACAAAGCAGTTTGTTAGGGTTTGTGCCAAACTTCAGTTGTTTCTGAATTTTGACGTTAAATGGACTGAACGACAATTTTTTTCTTGATTTTGTCTGAAATAGGGTGCTTTGATACTTGCTGTCAAGAAAAAGTGACCTGCACATTCCTGTTTGTTGGTTCTATCAGTTTCATACATTGCATTCTGCTTGTGTGCAAAATTTCAAGCATTTATCTCCAGTAGTTTTTGAGCTGTAGCTTGTTCAGTATACGAGTTCTTCAAAAACTTTCACTTTTCGTCTAATTTTTTTGTTATTTTTGGTGGTCATCAACTGATGTATTGATTTTTAAAGCAATTTGATTGTTTTCTTGGGCCCTTTATATCATATTCTGTCTGTCTGCAAAAAATCAGTGAAATATCTTAAACGGTTCTTGAGTTATAGCTTCTTAAAGTGAAATATTCCATAAAATGGCCTTGTTCCGCGAGGCAAATTGATGTTTTTTTCCCATTTTAAGGCTCTTTTAAAAAAAACCAGACTGCCATGGTCCCTGAAAAAAATTAGAGCCAGACAATAACATAGAATCTATGAAATATTTCATTGATAAGGACAGCTGTGCTTTAGTTTTGATTCTAATGACCTTCAAAGTTGCTACTTTATGCTGATTTGACATTTATGTATTACGAGCGTTTCGCCTTTCACGACCTTTGAAGTGGCATATCTCAGAAACTAATGAAGATATTCACTTACTTTTTTTTTGTTTTTCTAGTCTTTCTGCCAACTTTATAACACAACACATTATAAACTTCCTCTTCCCAAAAAAAATTTTGACTGCCGCCACCTACTTTACACCTCAGCATTTGATAGCCTTTACATCTCAGCATTTGATAGCCTTTACACCTCAGCATTTGATAGACTTTACATCTCAGCATTTGATAGACTTTACATCTCAGCATTTGATAGCCTTTACATCTCAGCATTTGATAGCCTTTACATCTCAGCATTTGATAGACTTTACATCTCAGCATTTGATAACTTTTACACCTCAGCATTTGAAAGCCTTTACACCTCAGCGTTTGATAGACTTTAAACCTCAGCATTTGAAAGCCTTTACATCTCAGCATTTGATAGCCTTTACATCTCAGCATTCGATAGCCTTTACATAGATCAGCATTTGAAAGCCTTTACACCTCAGCATTTGATAGCTTTTACATCTCAGCATTTGATAGCCTTTACACCTCAGCATTTGATAGCCTTTACATCTCAGCATTTGATAGCCTTTACACCTCAGCATTCGATAGCCTTTACATAGATCAGCATTTGATAGCCTTTACATCTCAGCATTTGATAGACTTTACACCTCAGCATTCGATAGCCTTTACATCTCAGCATTCGATAGCCTTTACATCTCAGCATTTGATAGACTTTACATCTCAGCATTTGATAGACTTTACATCTCAGCATTTGATAGCCTTTACATCTCAGCATTTGATAGACTTTACATCTCAGCATTTGATAGCCTTTACATCTCAGCATTTGATAGACTTTACATCTCAGCATTTGATAGACTTTACATCTCAGCATTTGATAGCCTTTACATCTCAGCATTTGATAGACTTTACATCTCAGCATTTGATAGACTTTACACCTCAGCATTTGATAGCCTTTACATCTCAGCATTTGATAGCTTTTACATCTCAGCATTTGATAGCCTTTACATCTCAGCATTTGAAAGCCTTTACATCTCAGCATTTGATAGCCTTTACATCTCAGCATTTGATAGCCTTTACATCTCAGCATTTGATAGCCTTTACATCTCAGCATTTGATAGCCTTTACATCTCAGCATTTGAAAGCCTTTACATCTCAGCATTTGATAGCCTTTACATCTCAGCATTTGATAGCCTTTACACCTCAGCATTTGATAGCCTTTACACCTCAGCATTTGATAGACTTTACACCTCAGCATTTGATAGCCTTTACATCTCAGCATTTGATAGCCTTTACATCTCAGCATTTGATAGACTTTACACCTCAGCATTTGATAGCCTTTACATCTCAGCATTTGATAGCCTTTACATCTCAGCATTTGAAAGCCTTTACATCTCAGCATTTGATAGCCTTTACATCTCAGCATTTGATAGCCTTTACACCTCAGCATTTGATAGCCTTTACATCTCAGCATTTGAAAGCCTTTACATCTCAGCATTTGATAGCCTTTACATCTCAGCATTTGATAGCCTTTACATCTCAGCATTTGATAGCCTTTACCTGGATCAAATGTAGATGCCACCTTTTGCTAGCAGGGAGCATGAGACTGACTTGTTGTAGGAAATACATGCCAGGGTTACAGGTTGCAGAGGGTGACTGACGGTCTGTACCTCTTGGTTTCCTACACAAAAATAGGGTATTACAGACCTGATAGTTCCATTGCACATTGCTAGCTTCTTTGGATGCTTGGGACTGTGGCTGGCTTAGAGTTAACCCATTATGACCTACAGCATGTGATGAAAACGGCTTCCTAAAACCTGAGTTTTTTTCAGGGAAAAACACAAAATTGACAACTCATATAAATTTTGTTATTCACTTCTACACTTCCTAGAAACAAGAAGTTCACCACTGCCAAATGCGACGTCTGCGTAGCATCCCGTCTGAAACTAGTGAAAGGGAGATGTAACGCGCACGTAGCATCTGGTCATAATGGGTTAGAATACTGGAGTCTCCCAGTAGTCAGGCTCCAGGTAACAAGGAGAGCACTGTGCAACCTGTCTGTATGCCATCCTCTGTTCTCATCTGCAACAGAGAGACACAAAGGAATTGCACGTGGTTCACTTCGGCTTGCTGTGAGTAGAGTGTGCGTTTTACCTGCATGGTCGCAACGTGGGCAGTGGATATCACACTTTTCATGACCTCACAAGTGTGCACGGTAGACAGTCCTCACTTCCTCGCATTATCATAGATACGTCAACTACTATCCTGGTTTTCTTTTTTCTTCTCCAACCTTCTCGACCTGTGCCACTGGACAGGTCCATGCACTGTAGGCGTAATGCCACGCTCCCAGACTTTTCCTTGACCAAAGCTCAGGGGTGCCAATGGAGGAGATGCTCAAGTTCAACAGACTCCGGTCTCTGAGTGAGGACATGGCTCACATCTGTGACGTGCTGAAGAAGTCACCCAACAAGGTCCTGGAGGTCAGTTTCTTGTAAGCCTAGAGAGAAAATCCTGCCCTAGAAAGGCAGCACAGAAAAATGGAGGAGAACATTGATACCTGCCAAAATGTATTCTGCCTCTACTCACTTACTGAAACCGCGTCTTTTGACAGGAGAAGATAGGCGAGCATGCTTTGGGGTTGACATTGTGCGAGGCGCAGTGCCGTGGTTCTGTCCTTGGTACGGGAAGAATCTGGGTTTATTTAAATGCAATGCTGTACTTGCTGCAATCCTGTGTCATAAATCTGTCCACAAGTGCAATTCTGCCTGTGTTTGAGAAATTATACTTTGTGAACATCTATGATGCACCAACCCCTCTGTGTGACTGTTGGTTCAACTTCCACTACATGTCAAAACAAAACAAAAGTATTTACGTTAATTTCCCTTTCCTTCCATTTTGTCAAAAAATATGATGACACTTGTCACTTTTTTTTGTCTCTGTCTCTCCACTTTTCTCTTACCCCATTTGACTAAATTCTCAGTGTCGGGATTATTTCTGTCAGCTAACAAAATCATTTATTATATTTTGCTTCTTCAATTGTTGTATCAGATTTATGCTTTTTTATATTAATGTACACAAGACCCTGAATTATAATCATAGATCCATCCTCCGTAATACAAAAGAAATCAAATGGTAGATTTTCATTGAAAGTATTCAAAAATATAAATCTTTGAAAGTTGCATCAAAAATTGAAATTAAAGTACAATTTCATGCAATCAGAGAAAGATTACATCATGGTATGCACAGTGGTAAATTAGATTTATGTATTTAGGACACGGACACACACACACACACACACACACACACACACACACACACACACACACACACACACACACACACACACACACACACACACACACACACACACACACACACACACACACACAAGTTGTGGTGATGATAACTGAACTGTCCCTTTTTTTCTGCCAACCTTAAACTTTCTTTTTTTTAATCATTAAAATGTACAGTAATCAACAAAATGTGTGCTGTCCCATCTTCCATGCTCAGTGACCACTCAAGGAATCCACTATTTAAGTAAACAAATCAATATTTGTTTTCAGTGAAAGATAAATTGTGATATATGTTCCCCCAAAAAAGGTAAAGGTGGGATTTTATATAGTGACTTTCCACCATTGATCCGTGCTCAAACCGCTTTACACTTTACCCCTTTGCCACTTTTAAATCTGACCTCTTCTACTTCTAGTTAACAAAAATTATTTAATATTTTAAGTTCAGGCCAACCTACTGATGCTTTTTGTTTGTATGCTTTGTGGCCATGTTACCATGACGGCAAATATTTGTTATTTTGGTCACATGACAGCCCAACAGTAAACCTGGAATTGAGTAAGCTCCTCTTAGGAATTTTTTTTTATTGTTTGGCACGGCAGACATTGAACCAACACTCACACAGTCACTGGCACGGCAGACATTGAAGCAACACTCACGCAGTCACTGGCACGTCAGACATTGAAGCAACACTCACAGTCACTGGCACGTCAGACATTGAACCAACACTCACGCAGTCACTGGCACGTCAGACATTGAACCAACACTCACGCAGCCACTGGCACGTCAGACATTGAACCAACACTCACGCAGTCAAACACGGAGGGGAAGGTGCAACATAGATGTTCACCTTATACATGTTCACTCATACTCAGTCATGCACACACAGGGTTACAGCACAAGGACTGACCAATTGTTGTTGCTGGCACAGGTTTCCGAGGACAACGCCAAAGTGCGACGCTCCAAACCCTTGCCTGAAGACACCAAGGAACACCGCGCGGCCGTCAACAACCGGACCCTGCACGTTGTAAGCCTCCCTCTCCACCTGTCCCTGTAATGCATTCTTGCTTGTTCTTCTGCTTGGAAATATTGATTATTGGAGATAATGGAAATACTGCACATGCATACATACACTTGTGCACACACACACTCACACACACTAGTTATACACATGCATGTGTGTACAAACACAAACACATTTGCACACATATACACACACTGACCCACAGATACACACACACATCCACAAACCACCAACATCCAAACATATGCATGCACCCCTACCCTCACGTGCACACACACTCACACACATACACGTGCACACACACACACGTGCACACAAACACTCTCGCTCACACTTGCTTATATACCTAGAAATGCACACACAAGTGCTTGCATATACACACTGCATGCAGACACACATACATATATATATATATATGCATGCACACACAGACACATGTAACCCGATGTATGCAACGGACCGGACACAAACTTCCTCAAATGGCTCCGAACAACAACTATGTTCCAATGTTTTCAAACGTTCTTTACTTTGACTATTTACACATTAAACGATGAACAGTTTCCGCTCACCTATCAAATGTTCTCTATTTTGGCTATTTACACATTAAACGATGAACAGTTTCCACTCACCTAGCACTCACAGGACAGGGCACAACCTTCCTCCAGTCTCTCCCCGCGACCACTGCCCTCGTTGTTCACCCTGCCGCCGCCCGCAAATCCAGATTTCGCTCACCTCCTCGTCACCGGCGGCGTGCACGCAAACCGCGACCCTAACATCAGTTCACCACACTACACGCGCACACCCACAACCACACAAACACACACACACACGCACCCGCCATCACTCAATACTCCGTCTCTCCCACCCCTGCCATCGTCCTTTCCTATATGGTCGTTCATCAGGCCCCCGTTCACCACACTACACCCTCCCCTCCTTTAAATCCGTTGCCCAGTCTGAGTCTGAGGAAACAGTGGGATAGGAAACCATAAGCGATTATGAGTCAGCATCGTTGTAATCGGTTTCTACCACACCCACGTCTGGTCTGCAATCTTCAGCGAGTTGATGGTGGCATCTGCTGGTTGGCCCAGTCCCGTGTAGGTCAGTCTTGCCGGCTGGCGTCTCTCACGCTGGCGTCGGGCAGCCGGCTCGGCTCCAGAACTGTCTTCACGGTCCAGCGTGGCGTCCTGCGTGTCCGCCAATTCCGCACGAGGAGTCCCACGCCGAACGAGTGACCCGGGTGGTTCATGAGGGCCGTTGAGGGAGAGTCTGCGAGTTTCCGGAAGGACATTCACTGGAACAGGGAGGGGGTGGGGATTGTCCAGGACGGGGGATTCAGGGTCTAGGGGGTGCGGACCGACGCCGGCGCACCTCCGGCGTGGCGGAAGAGGGTGTTGCGGGTCTGGGGGCCGGGGGTACAGGGTAAGCGAGCCCCTAGTAGTAGATTGTGGCTCTGAATAGAGCTGTCTTGGAGGGGTACGAGTCCGTGGTGCATCGTAACCACCCGCATCCTGTCCTGAAGTGCCCGAAGCGTGCCCTGGGTCGATCTGCCACAGTCCATTCCGCAAATCGTCACATGTACTTCCTCTGGGCTGTGGGCTTGCTGCTTGGCTTCGGGGTTTGAACACTGGAGCGCCGGGATTCAGGGCACCTTTGGCAGAGGCAGCTCCGTTATTACGTGTGGCAAAAGGAGCGCCAGACCCAGCTGCACGAGTTCTGCCAGCGACTTGCTCTTTCGTAGTGTCTGTTGGTATGAAGGGAAGAGCATCACAGGGTAACAACATGTTTCTGTGAAGTACTCGGGTCTTGATTTTACGTCCAGTCTCTGGCTTCACCTCAAAAACTGGGGCATTGCTTTCCATTCTGCGGACCACTACATGGACGATGTCCTCCCAGAACGAGCGTAATTTGCCCGGTCCTCCTCGCTGCGTCAAATTCCTCACCAGAACCCGATCTCCAGGGCGGAGGTCAACAGCCCGTACCTTCTTGTTGTACTGTTTCTCGTTCTGCTCTGCTTCCACTCTGGCGTACTCGCCAGCTTTAGCGTACGCTTCTTTTAGGGCCTTGGTAAACGTTTCCGCGTATGCTGACATTCTTGATGGTTGAGCCTCTTCCTGGTTTTTCAGTCCAAAGATAAGATCCACTGGGAGCCGAGGAGTGCGGCCAAACAGCAAAAAGAATGGGGCAAATCCATTGGCGTCGTTTTTCATGCAGTTATATGCATGGACTATTTTGTTGACGTGCAGATGCCAGCGACTCTTTTGGTCCTTCTCCAGTGTCCTCAGCATCGACAGCAAGGTACGGTTAAACCGCTCTACTTGTCCATTTCCCTGCGGATGGTAAGGCGTGGTGCGAGAGGACGCAACGCCGCAGAGCTGGTGTAGTTCTTGAAGCAGCTTGTTTTCGAATTCCCCCCCTTGGTCATGATGTATCCGTGCCGGGAGACCAAAGCGGGGAATGAAGTCGTTAAACAGCTTTTCTGCCACTGTCTTTGCTGTTTTGTTCCTCGTGGGGTACGCCTGAGCAAATCTCGTAAAGTGATCCACAATGACCAAGATATACTCGTAGCCGCCGCTACTCCTCTCCAAGTGTAGGAAGTCGATTGATACGAGTTCCATGGGTGACGTGGTGGTGATACTTTGCATCGGCGCTCGAATGTGACGTGCTGGTGGCTTGTCTTTGATGCAACGGCATCTCTTTGTCACATAGCGCTCAATTTCCGACGCCATAAACGGCCAATAGAAGCGTTGCTGTATCAGCTCCGTTGTTTTCTCCACTCCCATGTGGCCCATGTCGTCATGGAGTAACTTGAGTGCCTTTTGTCGGTACTTCTCTGGGAGGACTAGCTGTTCTCTGGTCTTTCCGTTGTCCGCGACCTGGCTGATTCTGACTAACAAACCCCTTTGGTTGATCCTTAACTTGCCGAGTTGTCGTTTTAGCGTCATTGCCGCTGAACTGTCAGTAGGTACCTCACTCGACCTCTTCTCTTTTGCCTTCAGGACTGGGCCTATGATGTCATCCTGCCTCTGTGCTTCCCGGAGTTTAGTTGGGCTGATGCCAGGAATGGTCGCAGATTCCGCGTCAGCAAGCGCGTCTGGGTTGCAGGAGAGTGAGCTGATCCAAGGCATTGTCCCCTCTTGTTGCAGCCGGCTCGCGCTCGCCACGGCCTGGAGCACGGCGGCATCCATTTTCTCTGAATGTACCTGTCCTAGTGGCATGCGGGACAGTCCATCTGCGTCCCCATTTAGGCGGCCAGGCTTGTAGCGGACGTCAAAGTTGAAATCCGCCAACTCGGCGATCCATCGGTGTCTTGCTGCATCCAGGCGGGCAGTCGTGAAGGCGTAGGTCAACGGGTTGTTGTCGCTGAATACCGTGAAGTGTGGGGCATAGTAGAGGTAGTCTCGAAATCGCTCGGTTATAGCCCATTTAAGGGCTAAGAACTCCAGTTTCCCGGAATGGATATGATAGTTCTTTTCGGCTGGTGTGAGACTCCGAGACCCGTACGCTATGACTGCCTGGCGACCATCCCTCTGTTGCTGGTATAAGACTGCCCCGAGCCCTTCTTGAGACGCGTCCACATGTAGCGAGAATTCTCTGGTGAAATCTGGGTAGGCCATCACAGGATCTGACGTCAGACAGTCGATGAGTTCGTTCAGCACGTTGGTGTGTTCCTCAGTCCAAGTGATTGGTGACCTCGGTGCCGCCTGCCCATTTTTCTTCATGTGGACTTGTCTCCCCTTTGCCTCCAGCAGCTGGAACAAACTTTTCGCCCGCCGGGAAAAATCTTGGACGTATTTCCTGAAGTAACCCAGGAATCCCAGTAAGCGTCTGACCTCGCCTATGGTTTTAGGACGCTGTCTCCTCAGAGCCTCCACTGCTTCTCTGTCAGACCCGTCCATCCTGTAGCCGTCGGCGGACACCACGTGACCCAGGAATTTGACCTCGTGGCGGAACAATCGACACTTCGATGGTTTTAACTTTAGACCCTTCTTCTTTAGGAGCTGCAGAACCTTCTTCAGGTGTTTGAGGTGCTCATCGAATGCGACGCTGTAGACTAGGGCGTCGTCCATGTACGGAATGCAGCATTCATCGCGGACCTCCCTCAATGTTTCCTCCATGAAGCGCTGATATGTCGATGGTGCGCCTGTGAGCCCAAAGGGTATTCGTATCCATTCCCACAGCCCCCAGGGAGTGACGAACGCCGTTAAATGTCGAGCCTCCTCCTTCATAAAGCCTTGATGATAAGCTTTTCCTTGATCCAGAGTTGAAAACCAAGTCTTTCCTCC